>DWPA01005550.1:0-11716 GCA_018251375.1 Calpodes ethlius
GTTTACGTGTCCCTAGGGTCGATAAAGCCATTTAATAATAAAAACTTGAGAGAAACCCAACACTATTCGTTTGTCAAAATGGACATTCTGTTAAAGTTATCGTTTATAGTACCTGGCTAAATAGAAAAAAGAAATCAATTGTTTATATTCTTATTTTTTCTTTACTATTGTTCTATAAACTAGAATGAAGTAGATCACATCAGATGAAACAATCATAGTCATCTTAAGCGTGCTTATAGAAAAGTAATGCTTGAGAGTTGTCTATGACATGAATGCCTGGTATTACGACGGCACTGATAACAAGCTATCTTCGCATTGCATTGCTGTATGACTTAGGCAACTATTTTTCTTGAATACATGGGCATAGGTTTCCCTGTTTGCAATAGGCTGAGTCAGATTTTTTAACTGTACCAAAAGTATGACTAAGTGATTTTCTAAGGACTTTTGAAGGATCGAAAATATCTCATAATGATCCCTATCAATACATCACAATGGCATGATGGTTTTGAATATTTTCTCTTATTTATTAAAAAAAAAATGGTTATTTTGGAACGTGTCATTTTATCATTGAGCCACAGTCGTTGGCTTACCAAATTTACCAAAGTGAACCACATACTTACCAAATTTTATAATTTTTCGCCAAAGAAGTTTTTAGTAATTAGGGTTCTATTTTTATCACATGTGAAAAACTTTAAAAATAATCGTAGTTACTTTAGGCTGGATACGTAAGATCTTAGTAACAAAAATAAAGTATACAGGTCCACTTAAATATTGACTTGTCAGAGTAAAGTTCGCAGAATAATTTCTCTTTGTACCCGATGAAAAGTTTTAAACTGAAATGAGATTTGAGCAATTTCAGTTTATCCTTTTAACTTTCAGACGTTTAGGTGAGGAGGGAAAGTGTTTCAAAATCCTCTAGAGATTTAATTCGGTAGTGCTGAGTAAAGTGCCTCAAATACTCGTTAAAATAATGTCTGGAAGTCAGAAATATGAATATTTCGTTGGGAATTGCGAATTTAAATGATTATTCTTGTAATAATTAACTTATTTCATTTCAGTTTTAGAAGTACATAGCTCACTTTAGAATAATATAGTGAATTTCGTTAATTAAATGTTATTAAAAGTTTGCAGTTTGAATTATTATTTAGTTATATATTTTTGATTATAATGAATTATCTTTGTGCACAAATAAATACAATTTGTTTGTCACACATTACTAACGAGAATTACTATCAAATTACTATCATTACTATCAGAATGACACCATAAGACTCTAATGCAAATTAACAACGAAAAATCGCATTTAACCTAGTACATATTTTTCGTTTCAATTATAATAATATGTATTTAGTGATATTATAATGAAATAGGAAGTCACCAAAATAATAATTATGCTGTTGTTTTGATGATATAATTGTATTTTTTATAATTTGTGCTATAATTTACTAGAACTAATTAATAATAGGCTGTTCGGAAAGTTCGTGCCGATTTTAGGTAGGCAGCGCATGAAACCTGACTGAAAATATCACAATTATTGAAAACAAATGACATGTGTACAATGTACATATTCTAAAATTGATAGCTTCGTTAATTTCGTCAATATTTGAATATCAATATTTGTTTTAATTGTTCTAAAATATCGGCCCAAGCTTTCAACAGCCCGATACATTTAATTTTGTCTACGCCATGTTTACTTGTAGACGGTTTCATTGCCTACGTGGAATTTTACTACCGATTCTCATTTTTATATTAATCTGATAATACACTAGGTTGATGAGGATAGCGACATGATGACTGGTACTTCGTACCTGTAATTTTTAAGGTTTTAGTACAGTATCTGTTTCATTATTATATTTCTTAGCTTTAATTTCTAGTCTCACACCCATTGGATTTGGATACATGTCTAAAGGTAAATTCGACCAAATATCATATAATCATTATGTAGTCCATTTAATAGTATACTACATGTTGCCCGCGGCTCCACCCGCATGTGTGAAAAGAACAGCAATAAAAAGATTGTCAATTTCTTGCTATCAATGGTGGTCAGGCAACGCTTTGTTGTTAAACACTTCCTTTAATTTGGCTGAAATAGATTTCTCTACAAAAATGAGATGTTATTTTGCCGTAAAAAGAAGCCTATAGCACTCTTCCTCATCCCAACTATCTCCAAACCAAAAATCATAGTGACCCTCCCTTATGCCGTGAAAGAAGGACAAACAAACATATTTATAACAATCGCATTTACAATATTAGTATAAATATTAGCAGGTTTTGCCCCAAGAAACGCCTCCAGGAACATCTATTAAAATTGGCTCTTGATTGATCCTCCATTTCCGTAGAAGTAGCTTTCTTCTCCTGTTAAACAGTTACTCTTAGCCTTTCCTACATTCACCTTGGTTTGGCTGACAGACAATGTATGCATCAAGTTTTACCCTTTGTTTCTCAATTGAAGAGGTAACATAAATAGATATAAGAACATGAACGACAACTAAAAATTAAATAAATAAATTAAATAGAAGCTAACACATTCATACCCCTGTAGTAGGATACCCGTGTTTCGGGGGGGCATGGATAACACAAATAACACGTCACTAACACCCATGACACGAGAACAATTTATCTGTCACATAAATATCTGCCACGGCCGGGAATCGAACCCAGTACCCCTTGCTTCGCAGGCAGGGTCACTACCAACTAGTCTACGAAGCCTAATAATAAAAATAGTAATATTTATTTTGTTGAAAATTATTCTCATTATAAAAGTAGATATAATTATGAACATTACATTACACTGCACTTATTTCGTATTACATTACAAATTTTAAGTTTAAATCTCTTTTAAGATACCGAATATGCAGACACGAGTCACAATTTTGCTTTTATACACTCTTAGACTGTAGTCTTAGAAAATAAAGAAGGCGAACTGCATAGACTTAAAAAGAACATCTAGATCTGCTCATTAGAAGGTTCGTTCAAGACTTGCCAACAAAACGTAAAAAAATCTTCTGTGCAAAAAAATATCTCGTCGCCCAGAGGAACAAATTTTATTAAAGCAATCTTAGGTTCTGCCCTTTAATTAAAAAATAAGTAGGTTAACTTGCCGTCTGTGCTCTTCGTTTTATTCTACATAGTAATTAAGGTTTTGTACCTTTAACAGTTTCCATATATTAATTTCTAATAAAACACTCTAGGTATTTAACAATTGTTGCATTGACTGGTTCAGTTTATAGTCTGCTTTAGTTTTCATTACATTCATAAAGTTGTATATCATATCACACAAGAAATAATAATAACTTCTTATAATGCAATATGTTACAAAGTTAATTATCACTTATTTCGGTGAAGGAAAACATCGTGAGGAAACCTGAGAGTTCACCACAATGTTCTTGTAGACTATGGCCTCACCTCGTGAGAGGAGACCCGAGCCCAGCAGTGGGACAATTATGGGTTGTAATTATGATAATGCAATATGCACAAATTTTACAATGTGTGTAATTAATTAATTATTGAATATATTATTATTATAATTAATTACTTGAATATATTATTTAATAATAAATTATGAGCTACTATTACTTATCTCAACATCAATAGTAATTATTGATGTATGATAGTATATTAATATTTCTTGTTGTACGTACATATATATTATTCCTTATATAATGAGATAATGTATTTGTGGAGTTTTTAACAAACGACAAAAAATAGATATACTATATGTAGCTGGGGGTTTCATAAAACAAAACATATTGTCGAAATAAAATTGAATATATACGTTTTTTTTATTTTAATCCGTCGTCTTTTTTCATCTAAATTTAAAACGTAACTTAAAATATAATAGCAAACTACCCACAATAAAAATCAATTTCATTTTTATTATTTATTTTATATTACTTACACGTAACCGGTTATTTGCAGAATGCATGGAAAAGTGTTCGAACCAAATGCAATATCCGGGGAGCTTGTCGCCCTGTCACCCGGCGCTCAATCGTTGCGTGATCCCCATTGCAATTTGTGAATATATCCCCATCGATATATACACATAGTACACGTACTCATCTCTGTTTCGAAACCTTTTTTAAAGCTTGTACATTATAAACGCGTGAATGCCTTGTTTGTTTTTATAAAAGTGATGATTTGCATAACATAAAATATCTAAAATAATTGAATAGATAGTATAATACTTCTCATGGTTTTATTCATAAAGCTTTCTTACATATTAACCTGTTGCTTGAGTCATCCGCCAAACGATTTGATGTAATTTCAGCTTGGAGCCACTTTTTTTTTATTTTTCTCTCTTAACTGAGAACCCCTTGTCGTAGTTTTGTTGACAACGACCTGACAATCCACTTGATGGAAAGTGGTCATCATTAACTACGTCTATCTCTTTCTATCGTCTACGCGTTGCGCGCAAAAGGGAGTAACGTGCATTATTACTGTATATAATATATGATCTTGCGGCCAAAACACGTAAAATTTTAACACGTTCGACTTGAGAAGGAGGGTAGTAGTTGAGAGGAAAATCCCTAGTATCCTGTATGAATACCATCAGGATTAAAATACAGGGCTCAGCGATCTAACACGAGGTACCTGGTTCTATAACCTCGTCCCTTATTGAGCAGGATGTACCACCAGGGAGCTGCCGATGGATTCACAAATTCCCTTACACGTACAAACGATACACGGTACGTAGGTAACGTTCAATCGTTTCGCAATTACTATGGCAATTTGCGTCGCTCTTTGTTCCTGAAATTTTGGTTGTATACTTTCCTATTATATAAAATCCTCTTTTTCTGTTCCTATTTTGTCCCAGAGTAATAACTTACAAAGGTAATTAGAAAAAATACTATAATGGAAGACCTAACAGCACCTAGTCTTATAGTACAATAGTACTTAGCTCAATTAAAATTACCACGACTTTATTGGACGTAGAACGCATTTTTGCTTTCTGAACAAAGCATCTAGGTTTTGTTCTTAGCTGGACCAGAAATTGTTGTCAGATTTGATTTTGTGTACTGGTTTATTCTGTGTGTTCAAATCATGACTGACAAACAATTGTATAAAAGTGTGTGTGTTTTATGTGTCTGTGTGTCTGTTTGTGTGTGATTTATTAGTTATCGTGATACATTCAGAAAATGAATGCTTATATTAGAACATATGCATATATGCTTAAATTGAATGGCATCTTTAACCGTGATCTATGAATGTCATAAACCATAAACGAGCTGCATTCAGCGAAATATTCGCCGCATTGCAGCAAATATGCGCAAAAGAATGGGCTCCATTCATATTTTTGTACGTCACATATCAACGATTGCCGTCACGTAGCAATAACGAAGCGATTGAGTGACGCCCCCACAGGGCTAGAAGACGTGTAACATGATTACGAATACTCGTACTAAAATATATGAAGAGACACGTGAGTCTACATTTGGCAGCATTGATAAAATACTTGTCAGCTCAGCCCTCTGGGTTGGTAACACTGTTTTTTTCTCCTGGTCTTTATTTACTAATGTGCTTAGGGACTAGTGCTTCATACATTGTAGGTGATATTATAAATAGAGATTAAATATGACCAAATTAGAAAATCACAATATCAAACAAATCTCTGCAATAATCAAAATCTGAAGTCAGAATTTGTAACACATAATTTAACTTTATAAATGTTTATATATATTTGATTGTTATAGTATAAAAAATATAAAATGAATGCATCCCTTTAGAACTAGGGAAACTACTTCTGGTTACAATAGAAAAGTTTCGTTGAAAAAGAAAATAACGACATTCAATTATAAAATTAAGAAGTATTGTAAAAAACAACAGATACTATAAATAAACTAACTCTCATCTAGAAACTCGACTTTTAAATGTCCCTTATTCAAAATTAAAAAGACACATTCGGTGCGCCTACATAGAAATTGCCCTTTCATTTGTATTATACTGTAGATAACAGAAATAAACTTTTAATACATATAGCGGGCGTGTGTACCGACTGGGGTAAGCTACCGTGTAATGTGTCACAGTACTGTGGGGGCTGTCATTCAAATGCTGCTTTATTGCTACGTGACTGCAATCACGAATCAGTGACGTAATATTTCAGTGTCGTCGTTGTATTGCAAGCGGTAGCAATAAAATTCAAGAATCGTTTACAAACTACCTATATCTAAATAATAACGATCAGAATATGTATTGGCGTGTTATATAACTAACGGAATTGTCATCTTATTATTGCAATATTTATCAGCATCAGAACTATATAGTCCTATAGCCATGTTCGGGTCTTCTCTCGCAATTTTCGGGACATAGTCAACCACGCTGGCAAAATTTAGATGAATACACTTCACATAGCCTTGACAACATTTTGATGAACGTTTAGATTTTTAATGAACTCTATGCTACACTCACATATTGATAGCAGATTTTTATGCGCATTTATGTTTGAATAATTATGTATTACAATTCGGCTGATCCCTCAGTGCAAGTCGTCATTAGCGCCATCTTTTGAGTCAAATCTAAAACTATCCTATCTTCTAAGTTGGACCAAATTACAGCTTGATCCGCTAGTAGCTAAACATTTTAACCACAATTCCGTGCCGGCATACTATTATTTTATACAAGGGCGTCAGAAGCCGACCCGCTATCTCTCCTTTGCTTTACATTAATGAACATTATCATTATATTAACAAATGAAAACTGGCATACAATTAAATAAATGGTATTTAATTCTATGTTCGTTTTTTTTACGAATCATTCTTATGGAACATGTACATTTTTTTTGTAGCAATGTTTAGAGTTGTCTCCTCCAAAGATGTAAATTTATTTTTATATCACGTAGTGATTTTAATTTACTAGTAAAGATATTGAAATACAAGAAGGCAACATAGTTATTATACATGAACTTGTTAAAGATTCGCTTTTATGTAAGCAACAGTATACTTTGATATTTTTCTTTTAAACGCCGCCACGTCGGCATGATGCAGGTGCTAAGAGTTCGAAAGTTTCTAAGTTAGCGAATTAAGCTGCAACTATAACACAAAACGTATAACTTAGTATATATTTCCTTTAAGATCTCGTACGTGTGAGATGTATTAGGGCTCGTTCCCACGTTCCGTCATTAACGATTCGGTTTTAATAACTATTCGGTAAAAGCGAGTGAATGTTAACTTTATTTGACCTAAATTAGGATTAAATATGCTATGATCATTCATAATTAGAAATTCAAATTCGTGTCCTCATGATGTACTTGTTATTTTTTACGATTCATAAATGTGTGAATATGGTCATAAGAATTTATGTAACACTGCAAAATTTAAAAACTAATACGGAAATAAATAAATAAGGAATTCTCCGGTTAGTGAAGAACTCTTATGGCTTGTTTTCACATACTTTATTTAATACATTCAGGTTTACAGCTAACATTATGCATACGTTCGTTAAAGTCAAATAGATATTCTTATTTTTGAGCAATAACGTAATTTAATATGCCATGATAATTCATAATGACTAATTATTATCTTTTTGTTACATTCGTCAGTTATTACGATTGGTGATCGTGTAAACATGTGCTAAAGTCATTGTATTACCACTGGAAGGTTTAAATGACGAATCCGTTTACGTCAAAACCAAAGTTACGTTTTAGTTTACGTTTAAAAGTACGTTTAGGTTTCGTCCAAGTGGGAATGAGTCCTTACTCGCAAGCAGCCTTCCGCCTCACGGTACAACAATCAATAACAAACTTTTGCTCTTCTTGTTTTCTTTCCTTGAAATTAGACATTGCGAATGGTTACTTTAACTTCTGCGTTATAGACAATTGAATGTCTTCACTTTATCCGCATTTCGCTTACTGTTCAGGTATTAAAAAATAACTTTAAAGTTATTTAATTCATGTAACAATGAACTATCTCTTCTGTGTAAAGAAGTATAAGTTAGAATCAAAAATCAGCAAAAAATGTGCATAATAATATTATGCATAGATGTGAGTTGCTAATTTTTCGTTTATATTTTAAATATAAAGGGATTACCATTTATATGATTTATATTATCAATTACTATAACCAGTTTTTATGCATGTTTTAAAATATGTACGTGACGTAGCGAGGGACGAATAAGTAGTTATATAATGTTTATTTGTTTTATAACAAAAAAATCTCAGCGTAATTTGATTTGAATTACAATTACTGATCGATAATAGAAACAGTGTTAACTCTAACTTCATATTAAGAATAATCTATTTATTAAGAAGCGAAGATATATCCTTTGCAATTCTTATAATGATAGTGTACACAGTTTCTCACTAAGATTAAACATAGATAAACTTCACTCAGATAAAAAGTGAAAAATATCAAATTTTTTTACATAAAATGTGTTACAATATATATTTAACTTTTTTGTTTATAAAAGAAAATAAAGTTTTAAATAAAGTCAATCTGAAGTAACTCTTTGACAATATGAATTACGGTCGAATTTCGATCGTAGACCGAGAGTCACTAGTCAAGAATAATGACGCAACTGCTATGCGAGTAACCCATAGAGAAAA
This sequence comes from Calpodes ethlius, assembly GCA_018251375.1. NCBI lineage: Eukaryota > Metazoa > Arthropoda > Insecta > Lepidoptera > Hesperiidae > Calpodes > Calpodes ethlius. The sequence continues at coordinate 8,537 of DWPA01005550.1, forward strand.
GCCCGAATTGGTCTAAATCCCACTTTGCTTAAGCCAACTTGCAATTCCAATTGTGAGTCTGTGCTCTTGAGTTAAGTCCATTCGTCATTATCACTGAGAATTGGGATAGATTCATGTCAAATAATATAGAAATTTATACTACTAGTAAAATAACTTTAATAATTATTATTCTTACTCGTAAAAACTGTACATTAATCTTAATGAAAAAACTTATTATTATCGATTATATACATATAAATTATTGTATATTGATCGTGTTAAAGTGAAATTTGTTATTATTTCTGGTGTATTTAGTAAGAAAAAGAGTTCAGAAAAGTCATAATTAAAAGTTCAACGATCGTTACAATTTTTCCTGCTTGATGAAAATACGACCGGATCGTTTCAGTGAATTAGCACACATGTACCATTTTAAATGTTAGGTAAAGAGTTGGTAGATATACTACATATATACAAGTATTTTAAAGGCTCGGTAATAACTTCAGTCTGGAGATAACACGGAGAAACACAAATACACAAATGTTTAATTACAGTTGTACGAATATGTAGGTATAGTACAAAATGGTGGTCAAAATGACAGGTCCGTGCACATTTTATCTTTTTTTATTATATTTAAAAATATTTTACTTGAATCCTAACATAATGTATCAGAGAACATAAATAATCGCCTGACAGCTGGTATTCTGTTTAGTAACTATATTATAATTCATCTAATTTATTATTCACCTTATTATCCATTTGTTATACAATATTATTTACTTGAGTTCTAAGACTTATTATTAAAATCTTTCTTGTAAAATAAAAAGAAACATAGTAAATCTGATAATTTTTCACTAATGATTAAATGCCCTCAGGCCACCTTGTTGCGTAGAGGCTACTAAAGTGAATGACTGAAAAACATGTTCATGGGGACGACCATGTGGCTTAGTTAGTGAGCCTGGCTGCGAAACTATGGAATCGAAGGGCATGGTCTGTCCATGTATTCCATATTCGTTTTTAAATCACAATACTTATAAACATATAATTTTATAATCCCGATACTATAGTTTATTATGTGCAAGTCTAAGCTTGGTAACCGCTGTTAATAAGTAATACAACTAATATCAAGCACTGAAATGTAAAGTTCATTTAATTCAAAGCATAAATGTTGATTTATTCACAATGTTAGGTATTCAGTAAACAACTGAGCAATATCTCTGCGCGTGTAGGGTCGTCACACGCCACGTCAGCCTTGCGGTGGCCGCGCGACGGACGCTACATCGCTTCACCGTACTATCATAACAGGGCCAAGGGATAGGAAATAGCGAGTTACTATTCCGATATTTTATATTGAATAAAAATATACTTGTAATACCATTGATGTCAATCACATAATACGAAACCTTCTTCCTTTTTTAGAGATTTGCTTATAATTAATCTGAGTGCATTCATAAATGTTATTTCTCTTTAAGTTACATTTTTATGTAACTTGCGACTGTCATAGTTTTATTATTACAGCATAGAAAATATATTTCAAGGAACATATTTAAAAAAAACCTGTAGCTGTTATCACTCTAATAATTATTTTATATGTCCATTATTGTTGCTAATGACGCCAACGATAAAGAAAAATGGAGATAGATTAGTTGTGCTCTACTATTATCATCACTACTATTACTATTACATATCACTACATTTTATGGGTAGCTGTTTGTAATGCCAATGTCTATAAACATTGGCGTTGGGCCTATAAGCGACATTAAACATGACCATTGATCTATTCAATGTTTGTTATGGTATTGTAAATGTTTACTAATCCTAGAGAGAAATGTACCCACTATTTTTAAGGTTAAATAAAAGCCACATTTTAAAGTCCGATGTGTATTATTATACATTAAATATATTTATTATTTCATACATGCCCTGTTTCAGAGGTGAACCAAGAAAAATGTTATTACCAAGAATTAAAATTAGATTATTCAAAGTCTTCTGATAATAACTAGTGAATTACAAAAGAAAACTCAGGCTCAGTACACGTGATATTCAAAGACATATTATTTTAAGGAAAATTACCCACACTTCCGCACCCGCTTATGTTTTACTCCACACTCACCCTAAATGCGAGGGCGTGAGCACACAGCACAATGTATCACCAGATTATATGTGTGCAGCAACCGAGATATATGTGTTGCGATATAAACCAATGTGCTTATGTGTGCGGTTTCATGGATTTGTGCTGATGGCGGTCGGTTGTTCCCATTGATCATAAATCTATTCGCTGTCTGTTGTATGCAACTTTGCCTTTACGATGACGCTTAGACTGATTAATAAATCGACGGATAACAGTGGATAACAACTGATTGAAGTCTTATCGGACATCTGATCGCAAATTAAACTACATATTTAAGCTAAACGTAGTATTATGACACGTACAAATATGGAGTTTGTTCTCAGTATTTGCAATACAGTGACATCTAAGACGTGATAGATACTCGTAAATTTCAGAATAGAACTGGTGATACGTATGTAGGATACTTATTTGTCTATGGATTGCAATGAGTTATATAGAAGATATAATTGTTTTACTCTGGGCTTAGGCTAATCTCATAATCCGAGAAACACATGCATAGCCCAGTCCAGATTGGATTTTACACACACTTAATAATACTATTGAGATCTTTTATTTTATTCTTTCTTTTATTGAGGTATGCAATTTTACTGAATCAAGTGATAATTAAATTTTAATACGCCAAATCACAGTTGGCAGATCTGCGTTCAAACCAGTAGGTTTGCTACTTTGATAAAATAATAAAAAAGCACAGATTTCCTGTCTCACGCGACTATTGAGTACATTGGGATTGAATCTAAGGAATTTGAAAAGACATTGGAAAACTTACAAAATAAAAATACAACATTGAATAAATTTTGAGTTTTTAAAGTTAAGCTATAGAGTAAACTCTTAACCCAATTGTCGTTTAAGTCTTTAAATTTTGATATAATTCTTCGTTTCCAAGATATCAAGTGCCAGAATAAGAAAAAAAAGACAGTGAAATAATTTTTCTTTTCACTATTTCGGCCATATTTTTTTTGGATTTTGACTCTCTCGAATATATATTTTTTTTACATGATATAAGTCAGTGCTTGACTAGTATCCCACCTGATGGTAAGTGGCGATGCAGTCTATGATGTTGTGCGCACTAACTT
>DWPA01005551.1:0-11715 GCA_018251375.1 Calpodes ethlius
ACCATATCTTTAATTATTTTAATGCACAATATATTTATGTAATATACAACAGTGTACGCGGATGTACCAAAAGATATATTTAAAGAGATAACTGTCAAAGCACGGAGGCAGTAATATGTTGGGGCACGCACGATAGTCTCTGGATTATAATTTAATTCGCTGGAAACAGAGTCCTCAATACAATACATTATAAGTTAAATAATGGTCAGGATAATGTACTATGCAATGGATGTAGCACAATGTGATAAACTTAGAATACCTAAAAAAGACATTAATTATATACATTATATAGATATCGTTTGAGTACGAAAGTACAAAATTTTAATGTCACATTACATATTGGGCTTGGTAGGAAAATATATATTTATTATTTAAATTTTGTATTAGATATTGTAATGCAATATATATGCTTATCACTGGCAATGCGAAGAACTCAGACATTCTGAAAATCCAAAATAAAGACACTAACACTTCGTTAACACAATATTGAGTCAGCGCCATCTATTATTAACAGGAGGCAAACCTTTACTTCACTATGCTACACTCGCATATATTCATATAACGTCTAATAAATGTATCTATTTGACACACAAACGCGTAGTTAAAATTCAACACAAACAGGAATGATTTTACATTTGAAAAAATATAACTCACTCACGTCAAATGCATTGAAATATCACTGCCAAATATAATTTAATAATTCCTCGTTTATTATATAAATAATTGTCGTGTAAACACACATGGTTGTAAAGGAGAATGTCCATTCTTGGGCATTGTACATTCAAACACGGCACTAGTACTTCCTGTGTCGCGAGTGGCTTTGATGACACAAGTAATACATAACTAACTCACCCACGGCCCGAGAACAAACAATTATCTGTCACATAAATATTTACCCCGACCAGGAATCGAACCGAGACGCCACGCTTCGCAGGCAGGGTTAATACCGACTACTACAAACGGAATCGTCAACGCAGTAATTAAATAATCAAAATTGAATTCGTAAATATATTTTTTAAATACCTAATAAAATTTAAGACATACTCTTAGTAAAATGTACCGTGTCAAAATTTTCTCAACATTGAAAATACTTAGTAATACTAAAAAAGGACAATTGTCACAAATATCTCCACACCAAAACGTACTCGTTCTTTGAGCCTAACATGCATTCCAAGTATGTGAAGTGTAACAATGAAATCAATATTACAATGAACTCCACCGCTGGAATTGTCTAAACAAGTTTGTGACCAATATGATAATTGATATTAAATAAAAATACTGTCACTCAAAACGACATAAATCGTGTGTCACTATAAATATTTGTAATGTTTTAATATTATTTATGCGTCTGTAGTGGTGCTTGTTTAATGAGGGCCGATTTTAATACAAATTAAATAATTATTGTAATAGAATAGATATATATATATATATATATATATATATAAAATCCTCACGTCAGACGCCTGGCAATTGTCGAATGTCACAAAATTAATATTAGTCGTTATTAATTCACGTAGTAACTTATCCAAGTACATAGCTGGGTTAATTTTTGCAAACAGCCGTCAGTAAGCCTGAGAAATGGGACATAAGAATCAACTTATACACCACTAATTTAAATATTTCCAAGACAATGATTATTATTGAGAAAATTGATCACAATACTGGATAAAGTTTAACATACTGTATGCATGCATTGCAAATGAAAACCCGGCAATTATTCAATAATAATCTATTAACAGTCGTTTCCAATACCTATCCATAATCCTTAGTAAGTTACATGGCAACTGAATGACATAGACTAAATTACTTCTCCAAAGATAATCGGTAGAGTACTGGAAACGACCAAAACTGACACAGGTCAGGGAGTTTTCTGGTATAAAACGAACAAGGCATCCGTGCTTTGTAGGGCACGTTGACACATTGATTACAATTAATTCAAAATATTGTGTGAATTGTAACACATGCAAGCAGTAGGTCGGTTGCATTGAAGTATATTTAAATACGCACAGTTTGTGTTTACGCGCAGTGGATGTGTTAAATCATTATCACAAATCCGGATTATCGCATTGTAATGTATATATTACAAAATGTACACGACAATACTACATACAAAACACTTCATTCAAGTAACAAAATGAAACTATTAAAATATTTACTTTAATACACATATGTAATGTTAGACGCGTAAGTAAAATGTATATTAATATTGAATTATACTAAATTATATTAGCACAATAACCACTCTAAGAGACCATTCATTATTTGGTATAATGCAGTTTTATTTTTATTTTTTAGTCTTTGTTATATAATTTATAATAATGAACAATTAATATTGGGGCCAAATGTCAGACAAAAGTTGTTTCGAAGTCGAGTCCCTTTCGTCTTCTCTTATATTTTGTTCTTATTTTTTTTTTTCAATAATATAAGTGTCGTCATCTCTTGTACAATAACAAGTTGCAACATGCCAGTACATTATTGCTTATATTTTGAACGACAATTAATTTTTCCGTCGTAAAATATTAAAAAAAACGTAGCCATTAGAACAAGATTAGTGTTCACATAGATGTCGCCAATTCAATATGGACTGACTTAAAAATAAATGCCATTATAGTATAATAAATAATAACCTACGACTGTAATAACTATCTAATAACCTAATTTGATAGTTTCACGAAACAAATTACTCTCTAACGACAGTAGGAAGCATGACAATGACCTTATTCCTAAAAGGGACGTTTGGAGTTTACATAGTTTTATCAAAATAGGTACAGCAATCCCGTTTCACGTTTTTCGTTGAGACTTAAAGAGAACTTTCCCTCAGACACTCTTCTAGAGCCGAGTGTCTTTATGTTTTGCCTTTACAGTTAGTAGATACACAAAACTATATTAGTTCTAGTAAATACTAGAAAATGGACTATTCATTTACCGTCCTTTTTCAATAACTGTTGGCCGAAAGAGATAACAACAGTCCGCTGATGCTACTACTGCAATCTCCCCTCGCTTTACCGATTGCTCCACCGTTCCATCTTTATATTAAACAAGAATGAACCTTAAACATTTAGATTTATAGTTCACAATCACTCGGCAACACTATATGTATATTATTATGCATTAACCACGATGTTATATCGTACACGTTAGCCGATTAGTTAGTTAGAAATAAGAAACGAATAACACACGAATCGTAAAGAAAATGTAATGATATTCGTAAAATCGACTGATAACTACTACTCCACTTAAAGGCGCTCGTTGAACTGTTAAAATTTAGGTATATCAATTTATTGGGACATTAGATTATAACGACGTCCAGTGCAACCAAAAACACGATGTAGTCCAATTCGACACTTCATTAGTGTTAATGGATCATTAAAATAATATTTTATCAATCTGTGCAACGATTTAATGCCGCTTTAAGACTTAAAATAGTTAAATATTTAAAGTTTGGTTGCGCAACTGGCTGTTAAACATTAATATTTTTTTAGAACGGGCAGTTGCTATTGGAGCTAAAGAGCATTACAGCTTCAAGTGGACAAATGTCTTAAGATACGGAACAAATCATTCATTACTCCAGCCAAATGTACCCACAATACGTTAAAAATTGGAATGGATTACGTGCAACATAGATTTGACTAATAATAATATATATAGTATATTGGAAACAACATTAATGTACCTTTAAATCATTAATTTTCCTAAAACGGCCTTACGTAAAATACAAATACGACATCTTTATTCCAAGTAAATTTTCACAAACACTTTTTACTCAAATTGTTCTACAACAGCGAAACTGCAATACAAAAGAATTCCCCTGTTGCCTTACATCGCTACAGACAAACGTTCACTCCATTCTACATATAAAAGTGTCCAAAGGGTCTAAGTCGGTATCACTAGGGTATGACGTCATAAGGGTACCAAACGCACTGCAGTCTCCAACGGCCGGCAATAGGAGCGAGAGTCGCGCGGCAAGCCTGCTGCGGGCCTGCAGACGCGCCTTAGCAAGTCTTCGTCTTGGTGGATGCTTTCCTTTATTGAGATCTGAAAGGGAGAAATATAGTGATGATTACTAGCTTTTGGTAATCGCGTAATCATTGTTCCATGTTCTCAATGCATTCCAAATCGGCCGAGACTCTCAGGTTCGTTCTTTCTGTCCACGTTGAGCTACAGAAGCCGCTAACAATGGCAATAGGCGGTGATGGCTAACGGCTTAAAGCTAATTAACGAGAAATTAAGTTTTGTATAGGACTTCATTAATATAGTCCAGCTTAAAATTACCACCTGAAGTAAAGTGCCTTAAGTGCTTACATTTGTTACTGGCTGCGTTAACTTTAATGGCTATGCCTAGTGCGGCATAATTAACGTATTAATTTTAAGTTTAACTATTGGGTCTATAGACAATGTTGTTGGCTATTAATGTCGGTTGGCTATAATGTTAGTGTCGTTAGTGCGCTATATAACATGTTTGGAGATAAACGTGCCAGTATAAAAGTATGGAAGTATTAAAGTATATAAGAATAAAAATATAAAAGTATATATAAATGTATGAAATTATAAAACATTCAAGTTCTCTTACCGACCTGTTACTTATCAAGCAGCGACAACTTCAGCGCCTCGTCGAGCGCGCGCTGCTCGTCCTGCAGCTGGCGGTCGCGCGCCTCGTGCTCCGCCGCCGACATCTCGAGCGCCGCGCGCAGCTCCTCGTCCAGCTCGCCGTCCGAGTCGCGCGCCGCCGGCTCCGGGGGCGGAGCGCCCGACGAGATCGACAGCGACGCCTCTATCGCTCTGACGGGACACTAGCGGCGTTAGCGGTTTACGGCACCTAGCTTATGTCGGTGTAGGCTAGCAATACTGTGTTACGTGCCTGAGATGATGCGTAGTAGTGTTGGCGTTGTGATAGTGATTTCGTTTTAGACAACCTTACGATGGGCTTATACATAGTGTTACAAATGCGAAAGTTATTATGGCTGCTACCTTATCATGTTTAATCCCCTGAACTTATTTAGATGAATTTTGGCATGGAAATAGATAAAGATCCTTGGAAGAACTAAAGTAACTAATAACTTAAATCCCGGAAATATTATATATAAAAGTTATACTTTGACCATCAGACTCTATCGTGAATCTCGAAATGTATCTTGTTATATATCAAAACACTATAAAAATTACGTAACTTATGATCGTGGTATATATAAAATGGCGGTATGATATCAAACTCAAGTAAACAATTATTTTCACCACAAGTATTGCAACTAGTTACTATTTATTCTACCAATAAGTATTTTCAAGACGAGATTGTGATGGAGATATTAATTACTCATTTTTAAAGGCCAATTAATTACATTTTATTTATGAGTTTGAAATTATTATTTATATATATTTCAAATACACTTGATATTATTAAATACTGGAAATAACACCCATTCACATATAAATTTAATATTAAAAACAACATCATAGGGTCATCACAAAGTTAAACATTTTCAATACAAAATTATTATTTTCACCACTAACACTCTGAATACACGAAACCCTAGTAATAAGCTAGAATATCAGCAGCATCGAGACATAATAAAAACTATAAACGAAAATGGATATTCATGATTCAATGAAATTCATTACTATACTGTTATAAAATTAAAAACGTGAACGATTCGATGACAATGAAATTATTACCCAAAATTAAAATACAAAATGTCTCCGTGATGATATACGACCAACTACACGTTACAATCACTTGCAAAAATTTTATAACATAATGTTTATATATATTAATTATGTAATATTATCGTAATATTTATGTCATTATTTTTGCCAGTGACAAAATGACAGATTCACGGTACAACTAGCATCGACGTGACATTGCTCCACGTGTAGCACGAAACTAGATACGTCCGCGTCTGTGAAATGGAAATTACCACACGCACTTAACTTTGTTGTGAACGTTATCGAAAACAAGCACTAGGTTGATAGGTACCACTATAAATTGAACTTATAAAACCTTCAATCACAATGAGATCTCTTGTTTACGACTGCTTCTCTCCTCCTCAGGTATAAAGGTAGACTGTGTCTGCTTTTTGGATAATGGCTGGTAATAAAAGCTGTTAAATCTGTATATTGCCGACTCCATATAAAATGATCTAATATTATTATTTGACAACTTATAGATACTATTTTTAACAAACATTAAGTAGCAAGATTGAACTTTTAATTGTTTATTAAAAGTCGGCCAGTATCGTGTGAAACTGTAAGTGAGAAGAGATACCCGCTGTGCACGAAATCCGATCGTAATTCATGCTGTCTAAAGGTCACTTCACATTGATAGTATTTAATTTTTTAAATGTATCTGTAAAACATTTAACGTCTTGTATTTCTAAACCGTGTAAATTTTTCAACTAATTATGATATGTCAAACACCTGCATTATTAAAAAAAAAGGTTTGAAAATTTTTCATGTATTAAATATGTACGTATTAACAGATGATGCGTGTATGTATATACCTTTGCAATTGCCTCTCCTCGTGCGCCAGCAGCTGCGTGGGCGAGGGCGGCGGGCGCGGCGCGGGGGACGAGGGCCGCGCGCCGCGCAGCGCCTCCCACACGTCCACCTGCCGACATCCGGCACGTCAACGACCACACAGTAACGTTTCACTTACCGGCACGAACATTGCATAAATATACCTAACAATTAACAAAAAAATGTATAATGTAGTCCAATTGATTAAGGGCATCAAGCGTAGCCGTTAACACTAATGTTAACACAAATGTGGCAGAAGCATTTCACTATATAAAGCTTCCCCCCTTCCACTGTACCGCTTCCGGGGACACATTTTCAGAACTCATTCAACGCTCCCCAAACATACACTACACAAAGGACGCCTGTACAAAGTAAAACGTTTCGTCCACCGACTCAATCCACACGCCGTCGAACCTGATCATCGTGTGTGCCGGCCTCCATGAGGCTCTGCTGGATGGCGTACTGCAGCAAGCTCTCCTCGTCGTCCACGCCGCCGGCCAGCCGGTCGTCGGGCGCGGCGGCGTCGCGGTACGCCCGGCCGACCGCGAAGCACGCGTCGTCGACGACGCAGGCGAGCCGCGCGCCCTCCTCCACGCACTCCACGTGCGGCACCGACGTCTCCGTCGCGAATATGTTGCCGAACGTGATGCGCGCGTTCAGCACGTGGAACAGCGGGATTTCTGGAATGGTTACCGTTGCGTGCTGGTTAGTTATTTCTTTTTGTTACTGTTGACGTGGTAACATCGTATAAATCGATGAACGCAGGCTGCACACACAAAAAACAATAGCACATTGGCAGGTTCCGCTTGAGCTGAGCGTGCAAGCGAGAGCACGGATCAAGAGATAGAGAGGCACGATCGGCTTTAGCGTTCGGTTTGAGATGCATCTATCTCTTTTAATTAAATTCATTCGTTATGTAAAATTATCGTCCGTAAATTAAATTTGCAGACAAACATATTTTTTTAAGATTTTAATGACGCATAGTGTTTTTTTTTTCACGAAAGCCTAGAATAACTTGATAAAAGACCGCATTGGTTTTTAATAAGTGACTGTTCCTATTATCCTAAGATTCCATTTCCCGCCAGGGGACCTGGATAAATTTCATACGCTCGTTTTTCTGTAATGCGGGTAGATGTTATTGCCATACAATTCCCGAACGTGAGCGTGAACAGAAAAGAGTTTTGTTAAAAACAAACCGGAACTTTTCATAAGTAAAAATCATTACTAAAGTAGTATCCCTAAAGATTGTTAACCTTAAAACTCCAATTTGAATAGATCAATTTGATCTATATAGATAAAGATTAAAAATAATGAGACATCGAAAAAATGTAATAGAATTTTTTGCATATTAAACATTTAATACGTATTAATATAGACGTAGAAATATAACTTAGATAAATATTTTATTTTAATAAATAAATATTACCAATTTTGACCGGGAACCCGGCGGGTAGTTGCATCTGTATAAAGTCTTTTAACTTCGCGAAATGCGGTGATGAGATCGCCGCCATCAAATCCAGGATCGGCATGATTTGTTCTTGAAGCTGGAAACGAGAAATATACTACAATGTTCAACAACAGGACAAACTTTATTATTGCATGGAATTATCAAAAAAAAATTATAACCATCCACTTCTTAACCTTACTACTAATGAAATGGGGCAAATAAGTGTAATACATTGCTTGCGAAAGATCTCTGTTGCTAAAAATGATTCGTCAATAGCGCAATAAAAGTTTAAATATATCTAAACATATAATGTAGGCATCTTAAAACAAGTTAGCAAAGTTAATTCATCGCTTGTGATAGGTATTAGGCGTAATTTATGAAACCCATGGATTTATTTATTTATTTAGACTTTATTATACCATAATTTCAGTGGTACAAAAGGCGGCTTGATGCTAAAAGCATTCCTTACCAGTCACCCTTTGGACTAAGCATAGATTAGATGGATGGATTAGTACGGACGAGCTAAAAGGATGAACTACTATGAACGCTTCTAGAGATACTAAAACCTACCTCCAAGGGATAGTCCTCGCAGAGCCACAGCGTGGCCTTGAACTTCTGCACCTTGGTGGTGACCTCCTTGGTGCGGCCGATGTCGCGGTCGGCGAGCGGCTCCTCCCCGAAGTACTCGTGCCACGTCACTGGCCGCAGCGATTCCGTCGACCGGCTGCGCTTTGGAGGCTCCTCCTGACAATAAAAAAAATGGATAATATTTTTTTTTATGAAACATATTATATAATATTATCGTTATTTGATATCATTTTTCGATAATAATAGCTGTTGGCGACCATACACTCGATAATAATCTATTAATAATAATATTTTTTATAACTAGCTTAATAAAAACTGCAGATATAAATATAATGAGCAGTCTTACAACGTCGGGCGTCAGCAGCGGGGACTGCGTGTCGGAGGGCGTGGGCGAGGGCGAGCGCTCGGTGTCGACCAGCGCCATGAGGCCGGCGAGCGGCGGGCGCGGCGAGCGCGTGGCGCGGCGGTCGCGCGGCACGTGCTGCAGGTGCTCCGCCCTCGTCTTGGACACCAGCTCCACGTTGTTGGCGCTGAACACCTTGCACTCGTAGCCGTTCACGTTCTCCGTTTTGTCTTGACGCCAGCCCCAGATGCCACATTTATTTCTGATAATTACAATCGAATACCATGTTTTAATCCATGTTGATAGTATAAAGGTAATGTTTGTGAATTTGTACGTAGGGAGGTTATCTTTAAAACCTGTTCAATGCAGTCAGCGTGATTCAGAAATCTATCAATAGATGGCACTTTACTACTTTCTGAATCACGCTGACAAGGTATCTTGTACATAGTATAAGTAATGGTGTCAATTGTCATTAAATGGTCTTGAACTGGAATTTGAAGAAGTTTTATTTTATACATTATATTTTTGGGGCTTGCACATTGGTCCTTCGAGCCGGATATACAGGACAGCAGAGTAGACTAGTGCGAGTTCAAGCGGCGGCCATCGCAAAATTCACGAAGCAGCAGTCTTCAAGATTGGGAACAGTGCCACTAGAGTCGTGAACGGCACCAAAGACTGCTGAAGTTGTGGCAAACAATACAAGAATTACAGTTGTGGACATAAACTGTAAATATCTTCAAAAGGTTTTATTGTTTACAGCAGCGAATCTACACATAGAAGATATTTGGAACAAACATAATTGACAAGATGGACGCAACAATCAATGTTCAAAAGGATTTGATAAAACGAATGTTGAATGCGTTTACGAGCCTCAAGAAATCTTCAAAAGATCGAATAACGATAAACTATTTAGAAACAAGAATGGATATTTTAGAAAATTATTGGATGAAGTTTCAAATGTCACACGAGAAAATTATTGCTGAATTTAGTGGTGAAAGGTTGGAGAATACATCGTACATACGAGATGATGATTATGAGAAAGCAGAAAATATCTACGTAGATTATAAAACTGAAATAAGCACCATCTTATGCACTTTAAACAATTCAGCCCTTCCAGCGTCAAGGGAAATGATTCATGTTGCCACGCCATCTTGTGTATTTTGTTCAGAATGTCACAAATTGTGTAATTGCGAAAGGTTCGCAAGTGAGGATGTCGATGCGCGTCGAAAGTTTGTCCAGGTAAATAAACTTTGTTTTAATTGTTTGGGTAATAATCATGCCGTATATTCATGCCGCCAGTCTACTAAGTGCCGTATATGCCACAAGAGCCATCATACTCTTTTACACCCCAAATTTGCTTCTACATCGGTCGACAGTAACAACTCGACCGACAATGTTGTAGCCGCAACAGCTACAACATCTAGTTCACAGAACAAGACCGCCAATGTTGTTTCGTGCTTTTCGGACATTCAATGCCAATCACTATTGGCCACGGCCTTGGATAAGGTCGCAACTAACACTGGGGAAATGGTAGGTTTAAGAGCTCTGCTCGATCAGGGTTCTCAGGCTTCGTTTATCACGGAGTCAGCCGTCCAGTTGTTAGGGTTGAGGAAGGTTCCGATCAAAGCAGATATATCCAGGTTAGGCGATGAGGAGAGTGGTATATTACCCTCTAGAGCTATGGTTGGTGTTAAATGTCACTCACGCCTAAACCTTTCTATGGAAGTAATTTATGTTCCAAACACTCTCTCTATTAATGAATTGGCAGATCCAACGTACGGAATGCCAATTAATATAGATTTAATTTTAGGGACGGCCGTATATAGTCAGATTTTGTTAAATGGTTTGATCAATGATCCTCCGGGAACTCCTGTCGCTCAAAGAACGACTCTCGGATGGATCTTATCTGGTGGTATATACGGACCCAATTATTATAGTATTGAGAGATGTCACAGTGCACTTGTGAATTTACGTGTCCAGGTGAACAATGATCGATTGTTTAAATATTTTAAGAATTCAGGGTCTGACTGCTCAGTGCGTCAGAAACATTTGACTGAAGGGGAAGAAAGAAGTGACAAAGTGTTTTTGGTCCCAACAACTAGGGCTGAATCAGGACACTACACTGTTAAACATCGGTTTAAATATAGGGATTCTAAAAATATAACGCGTAAACATTTCAATGCTTTGAAGGGAAAATTCAAACATGGACAAGAATTTGTAACTTAGTATTCCTTTGTGATTAAGTAATACATAGCAGTGGGTCATGTGGAACCTACTTATGAACCAGATATTAGTAAATCAGTGTAGTTTAGTTTAGGCCAGTCGGAGAATTAAATAAAAACATTGGTAGATTGAAGATATGGCATGATTTTCAAAATTTATCTCCTGGCTTGGACAATCTTTCACGTGAGTATGTAACAGTTGAGTTTTGAGTATGTAACAGACTGTATATTTTATTTTGGTTTTGTTTGTTATTTAAGTGAGTATACAGTTTTATATTTTGATTTAATGGTATGTTTTGCGTTAAGATATAATAAGAATTTGTGAATGTTTATGATATTAAGTTATTTTGTTGTGTGTATATATTATATGTTATAAATATTTCTATTATGCAAGTTAAAATGTATTTCATAATCTGTCATAAACATTTCTATTGTAACACATTCTTTTAGGTTTATTTTTAGAAATTGGTTCTTATAGGTGTATTTTTATGACAGTGTTTATGGACAATCTGTCCATGGTGGGCGGTATGTTCAATGCAGTCAGCGTGGTTCAGAAATCTATCAATAGATGGCACTTTACTACTTTCTGAATCACGCTGACAGGG
>DWPA01005552.1:0-11714 GCA_018251375.1 Calpodes ethlius
ATAGCCCAATCTACAAACGTGTTTGATGTACTACAATGGGATTTCTTATTTACTTTCTATATTTAGTATTGGTTTTGATAGCGTACTTATTACTGTTAAGTGTTCCATCTGTTAGTTTGACAGACAGAGCCTTAAGACAAAGAGATGGGCGGAAGGTATGATGGAGGAAAGTTAAGAATAGGTTCCACATCACACACTTTGGATAGGGAACCCTAAAAAGTAATTCGGTATTACGATACGTTTCTAAATAAACGAGTTAACATTTTATCTTAATATAATACAATGGTAACTGTAACAATAACTATTCAGTAAAATAAGTTGTCAATAAACATATCGCGTCGCCAAAGACGAAGTTTTGCAGAAACTTGCAAGAAACAAAGAGAACTTGAAGAAAGTTACTTGGATAAACGGGAAAGGGGACGGAATGGAAACTCGAAACTTTGACGCTTCGGACGCACCAAGTTCGGTACTTGCTAATTTGCAGTATAAATTTGTTTAACGTCTCAACTTTTTAACAGTAATTACATGGCAAAGTTCAAGATAGATTGAAGTACTTCGCAACTCAAGCAACGAGGCAGAGTTTGATGAGAAATTATAATAATTATATAACTCTCTTTACGTGTAATTACGTAGAATTAAGGTTACTATTTAAATATAATACCTACACGTTTTAATATAATTCAGTTGGAATAACTATCATTTCCTTCTCGTGTTAACGAAACTAAGTCCACAAAAAGGTACTAAAAGAGTCTGTCGTATAAAAAAGCGTGAATTGTAAAATAATTATGGTAATTTATGTATTACCGGTACAACGTGTACCCGAGTGAATTTATTGCTTTCTCAGTTATTCGTTGTATATCAACAGATAAAATGAACTCGTTAATTTGAGCTGTTTAATGTTAACATCTGGATTGTCTTATTTGCTTATAAATTGGTCGATTCATACAATAGTTATTGAAATAAAAAACAGTTACCATTGTATTAACTGTTTTTTCATTGTTTGTCATGTCTCATTGTCATGAAAGGCTTTAGTTAAAGCGTAATTTTGAGTGATATTGAGTTATCCTCGTACACATTTTCGGAATCAGCGAATTTGTTTACGTCGAATGAACTCGGATTCACTTCAATTGGCACAAATGTCGCTTAAACTCAATAGCATTCCACTCCTCGATATATACTGACTAGTTAACGACAACAAATATTCTCATAAATTGATTCAAGTTTCTAAAGATAAACGAAACTTCAATACAGCTCGTCCTCAAAGGAGAGATGAAAGAAAAACAATAATGTGTTTCAATAACGCAAAACAACAAAGTTTGTTTAGCGAAGTTAGTGAAGGGGTGAACTTGGGGGATGCCGGGAGTTGCCAGGGGAGGGGGAGACGGGTGAGACGGGAGACGTCGTCACCTGCCGCCGAGGGGAGACATCAATTGATACAATGTGATGTTCAACATTAATATACATCACGGCTCAAGGGAGCTTAAACAAACAGGTAAATGATAAATAATCATAGCTAAATAAATTGTAAAAACAATAGCATTATTATATTCGTTTCATTTATCAACTCAATGTCAATGACGTGATTCAATACAAGATCAAGATTAAAATGCTTCTCGATCATGCTCTCTTATCAAGAATTAATTTATTTGTCAATGGACCCATTTATAACCGAACAGAATTCGAGAGATGTTGTCTCGTCTATGTCCAATATAGATATATTTACATTTGTAAATGTAATAATTAATAGATCTATGTTCTAGAAAACATCATTGGTATAAAAATTATAGATTATACTTGGCCCCGGTTCTACTGGTTCACTGTTGACCATTACATGTCTAATTTATCAGTATTATTTGATTTATCGAGAGATATAATCATTTCAAGTTCTTAATTTTTGGTGACAGATCAGACAGTGGAAAAAAAAAATAGTATAAAAACAAAAGAAAATGTAAGCTAATTTTTATAGTAATTGGTCACGAATAATCTGAGTTTCCAGTAGGCAGTAATATGAACATCTATTATTAAAAACTTTTATTTAACTTGCAATATATGTTATTCTGTTAGTTTGCTGGTATGTTTGCTTGGGTCAAATTTTGCAAATTAAATTGAAAATACTTTCTCTTATCCTCCGAAGTTGAAATTTTACTCATTGCTTTAGTTCCAATGACAATGTATTTTTATGACATGTAAGACCTGATACTACACTTATAGTTGGCTCCATACGAGGGAACTCCTCAATAGCGAACAGCATAGTTACAAAATATTACGCAATAAGAAAGCGTGTTCTTAGTTTTTTAGTCCATTAATTTATTACACGTAAATTCTACTTTGTTCCGCCGATACTTGGGTAGCAGTATTTTACACATATAGCTAACTACCACCCTCCTAAAATCGGTCGTGAAATATTTAACACGTGTTTCATTCACAAGTTGCCGATCTATTCGTCTGTTGAATACTAATGTAATTGTCAATCCAAAATATGCCATGAAATATTATTTAAAATCGGACGTTAAACGAATAGTACAGCACAAAGACTGCAGCGATGTAGACGATATACAGATATGTAAAGCTAGATAAATGGAAATACGACATTCACGCACAGATACGCATTCGTATTGGGTCCGATAACGCTGACTTGTTTCGCGATACACGCGTACAGGTGGCACGTTCCCAACATGTCCTTATAAATTGAACTTTGCAACCGGGTTGGATGCCGTCGCGTTCAGTACTCTAAACAGGTTCCCCAGAACTTCCCGCTTTGGAATTATCTCGTGAATACCGTACAGTTATCCCACTCGGCTCTAAACCTCCATGTAGGTTGTTTACTGCCCATTTCCTTAATTATAAATGCGCAATTTTATAAGGTAATAACTATCCTGTTAAGCATCTCACAAAAGGCAAGGAGAACGTGTAATTTATTGAACACCTGTGAAACTTGGTAGCGACAAATTATTTATGAGGATGTTTGGTCGGTAAACGACGCGGCATCAAGTTTATCCGCCATTACGAGGAAGTGGTAAAATAAAGGGCTACTATTTCATTGTGGTTCAGGTTCTAGTTGACTTCATATCATTTTCAAACGATAGTACTAGCTGCATATACTTACGAATAGGTATTATAATTCTTAAATATACCTTATAATGTTTAATTTGGAAAATACGAGAAAGTTATCCGCTTTGGTGGATAATAATATCCGTCTTATTTACTCTTTACACGTCTCGCTACTGGGCTCAAGTTCCCGAAAACCTCCCAAGTTAAAAGTGTACTCTAGGGTGGCAAACTTTGAGAATATTTCTACGATTATTGGCCACGATTCGTTATATTATTATCAATCGTGTTTAGCAACCAACTGATTTGGAGTATTTTCGTAATCGTTTTTATCCACACGAGAACAATACTAAACAAAGATAGAGATCTCATCTCATTAAAATTGTTTCATGTAAAAAATACCGCCAAACCCCGCAACTTTATCTCCGCTAAAAACAGAACACAGCCAAGTTTTGTGTTGTAAACAATCTTCGAATTGTATATTAACATTAAGTTGTAAGAATATAGTATTATATATATCATTTTGTGGTTTGAGTTTTTAAAAATCTCAATAAAAATCTTAATATATTATTAAAAGTAACGTAACGTTAGGTAACCTTGTGTAACATCGTCAAAACTACGATTTTATTGCAATAGACAGATGAGATATTTATTTTACAAACAGCCTTAACGATTGGATAGCCAGTAGGCAGGTGCTTCGTTTATGTAGAAAATCTATGAGGCCCTAATGGAACTAAAGCGTATGACGCAATACGATAGTAAAAATCCTTCTCAGTCAGTTAATTTTTACATATCTCCCAACTTACTCCAGTGTGTTCGTTAACTCCCACGATGACTGCGGTGTACCACTGAGTGGCTCCAGCGGCTCGGTACACCTGGGCCCGGCAGCCGCCCAGCACGGACGGCGTGGTCGTCAAAATACGTTGTCCGTCCTGCGTCGTGCGCCAATCCGCCGCCTCAGCGGACAACGCCGCTAGAGTTGCTGCGTCAACGCCCGTTTCCGCTCCAGCGAGTCTTGCGTCCCATTCCTGCAAAATGTATTTCTTATAATGTCGCCAATTTTCATAGACCTTTTCATTTCAGCCTAAACTCATCTGTTTTTCATCAACCCTTCACTCTTTTGAAACCTGATCTATTTATTTATCAAAATACATTTCGAATTTAAGTGCTGAGATTAAATCTCCTTTAACAGTAGCCATTCTGACCAGTCTTGATCCATCTGAATCCAGCGACTATCAACTGTTTTCTTCGGATTATTAGTAAATAAGTTTAATGAACACCTATGAGTTAGACCTACGATTATTTTTTCGCCGTAACAGTCAGAAACAAAGCGTATTTCATACTATGGACGTCCTTTGCACGCTTTCTTAATTCTATAGAAACTAGTGATCACCTTTTTGGCTATATTACGTAACTCAACTAAATTGAACAATTCACGTGAACAAATCACATGAGTAAATTAAGTTTATTAGTGTATAAAACATTTAACCCTTTTTAACTTTTTAAATATCATACATTTCAAAATTACGGTTGACTCAATTACTATAATTGGTGTAATTATTCTCTACACCACATTGCGCTATTTACATTTATAACTTGTAATCGCGTACATAATTATCGTATATTATTTATACCTCACGATTTTTAAACGTATTCAAGATGCGTTCTTCTTTACTCGGTTACATTAAGAACATATAGGTACTTGATTTATAAAGATATTTACGTGTAACCGAGTGAAACAGATACTTAATTAATGTTCAGATTAACGCTAAGACTCTTATCTATAACATTACAAGCATGTAGGCATGAGTGTTACGGCAATTACTAATCACAGAGAATGCGTCGGCCATAAACATCGCAATTATATTGTAGGTAGGCTGGTAACGACCTCGTGCAACATGTAAACATTATGACCCACATTATAGAACACCGACATTCATGTGTAACGTAATGTGACCGTTCGATGCAGCGCCACCATGCGGGATGTTGGAGTAACTACATTTTTGTGTTTTTTGTTTTATCACTACGTTCTTGTTACATCTGCGTTCACGTTATACATATACATATTTTCTTCCAAATTTGTGTCGATTAACGCGTCAATTAGCGCGCTAAACTATTGGCAATATCAGTATGGTATATTTTTAAATGCGTTAGAACGTATATGTAATAGAGATATTACAACATCCGCGTTAGTTCTAACAGCACTAGCTAGTAATTACAAACCATGGTACATGGCGTCAAAATAGTGGTATCTAATTGCGCATAAAAGTATATTCATATAAGCTAATCCACTTTATTTAAACAATGAATTACATTATGCAAGTACCAGAACGGTGCGCTTAATAATGAAATTAATATTTTTTGTCTATTTATTACTAATATTGAAACACACAGTCAAAACCCTAATTTTATACGACTTTCGTGACGTTACTAAGTAATAACGTCAAAACACTACATTGATGAAACAGGGAATTAAAAAAAGACTCGCAATAAAGCTCAGTGGGCTTTATAGCCAAACTTTGGCATAAATGATTAAAAATACAAAACATTCCAAGCAGTCTGACAATGTTTTCTCTAAATGTATATTTCCTGTTTTGGCAGTTAAATATTTAGCCGCGTAATAAGAATAGTAAGCAACGTTTTAGTACGTACGTGTATAGTAGTAATCTAGTAATATTACGCCGTAAAAAGGGTAAACATGATCGCACGATTCATACAGTACTTTTATGGGTACGCCGCACGATTGCACTCGAGCAGTCGAGTTGCGCACAGAATGCAACGCGTAGTATTTATGTCAATGTTACAGTCAGTTCCGTTAGGGCTGTCACTACAAAGAATCATCTGATTAATATTTTAATTATTATTTAATATCAATATACTATTTTTTATTTTTGATTTAATTATATGTACTCTACGATATTTCTGGTACTATGTTGGTACATTCGGTTATCTGTAAGAAATTATTTGAGTATTAACATGAACATTTGTACCGATATATATTTTTTGAGGTTAATGCAGTTTATATTAAAATATTATTAGAGTTTACCTTGTATATGTAGTATGTGACATAATGGATATGTTATTGTGTAATAGTGTTCCATAAAACAATGTGTAGTAACTCTCATAATAAAAAAACACGTTTCTATTATTATTTACAATTAAAACGCGTTTAATTTTTATTCACAGTTCATACTTACTTAAGACTGGAACGTAATAATTACCGAGTATTATGAAGCATTAACTTGACAATTCGATAACAATACGAATTTAAATCTTGTCTATTCACTGTAACATTCAGGATACTATAGCATCTTATGTGACCGACCTAAGTTGAACTTTGAAAAAAGATATTATTAAAAAAAAAATGCTGTCAATTCTACGTCTATTAATTTCAAATTTATGCAGGGTTTAAAAGATAAAAAAAATAATTGAAAAAACAAAAATATCGATCAATAATAAGAGAAGTTAGCGGAATTCTTATAACATAAAAAATAGAACAAGAGACGTCTATGTTATCATATACTAATAATATAACTATTAAAAAAAAAAACTTTTGTCAAAGCTCTACATAATTGGTTTGAATAGTATTGTATTCAGGATGTTCATGTTCCAATCTATCACTCATAGATTAGATATTGTGATTGGCAATCCTAAGTGCAACGTAACCTAACACACGCGCACTACACCTGTGCGTGTGTGCGAGACTTGCCTGGCGACAGACGTATCCGGTGCGTTGAACTCGCCCCCCATCGGTTCCCCCTCGCTCCCCATTCCCCACTATCAAGGCGGAAGCATACTCGTAACATCCATTGTGATGTACATCATCCTAATCAAATCACCTTTCACTGCGTGTCACGTGTAATTATAACGGATCTAATTTGTACATGAAATCTTTTGCTAGTTTCCGTTTATATACGCATAACAATGTATGTCTTATATTATGTCGATCTTTATGTACATTAACTAGTAAACAGGTTTAGTTTATTCAAAAACAAATTCCTAAAATGTGTACACTTTTATATTTTACTTCTATTTTCGACGTCATTGGTTACGTAAAAGAAATCTATCAAATTAATTTACATTCAAAGTGAGAATTATGTTATGCAAAACGTTTAGCGTCATAAAACTTTCTTTTTTCGTTCATGTTGCAACATTTTATAACATATTTAAAACCAGGAGATCATTTAATGACACTCAATAACTATAAGCTTTCGCTTTCCAATTTAGTTTTTATTCCAGTTAGTTATCGACTCGACTTTATATTTCAGATTAATCCCGCATCGTACATTAAAGTAACATTTAATTGCACATCCCGCGGAGCGACGATTCATCAACCTCAGCTTTCAGAGCGGCGTACATTAATAACGGCGAGTGAGAGTCATAAACAAAAACGGTATTGTAACCGTGCCCTTAAAGACAATTTTTCACGGCCAAGCCGTTTTCGCTGGGTAATCCGATGGTTACGACATCGTAATCGCTTCGCTTGTATTTGTGTAACAGTCACGCTCTGATGAGCCCGGTCTCAGCCGGTCTCAGCCGCAGTGACTCAGCGGTTACGCAATGCTGCCCGGAGGCTTTACTGTTTGTTTTGCTGGTTACTCTATTTGGTGAGATTACGATTCGTGATTAATACGAGGTCGTGGAGAGCACGGACGGAGTCTGGTATTTCGTGCTGTTCGTTGCGGAAAGATGCGCAATATTTTTTTGGTACGGTCGTAATAAGTTACCGCTGGTTGCAGAGATAATCGACGAAATGACATTGATTGACGGTTATTTTTTAGGTTAATTTTAAATGTAACAAGTACTAATATAAATTCATAGATATAATGCCCACGAACGTTTCATTAGCATTTAGATTCAACAACGACATTTTCCTCAATATAATAACATTAGACCTTATATCTGAAACAAGGTTGCTAATCTTTGTTCTATTATCTATGTATAAAACGATCTTACCAAGTAAAGTTCCATCATAATTACATGACTAGAGTAGGTAGCTACTCATCTCGAGACTCCCGCAGACTATAATTATTTTAAACCACGCATTAGATTATGATGTGGTTTTACCGTAGTTTAGTTCTTTGTTTAAAACGTTATCCTAACTAAACATGAAATTAAATTAACAACCTACAAAGCTTTGTACTCGTTCATAACAGCCTCAAGCTATGCTATCTAAATAAACTGAGGCAACTTTCGTGACCCAATATCATGTCTACGAGAGCTCCGACCCGCGCAGACCTAACATAGAAACTTCATTATTTTAGACATTAAAAATTCTTTACCTTCAGGCCGCCTGAACCATGTTTCCAACGAAATAAGAACGGCATTTTCTTAGTTATTTATTACGCGAAATACATGTTTTGCTTACTTTAGCTGTCTCTTAGGTAAATTCTGAAAGGAAAATGTCTAAATTTTCAAAGCTACGTTCTAATTTCGCATAATTCTTAACTATGTGTATTAGAAATTTATTATCAAAGTAATATAGACTGCACAACATAGGTACTTAAACTAATCAAAACTTAACATAGTAGCCTTTATTCGTCATAACATGAGAAGAAACTTAATCACGTTCGCAAACCTATAAGAGAACCAAACATGAAAACTACAAAACTTTTCTTACCTTTTTTCATTATAAAAATTAGTAGGAACTTCCTTCACGACAATAAGGTACGTTCACAATAAAACATATTATAACTGTACAGCAAGGCGAGTTAACACAGCCAAGGCAGTCGGTGCAACGAGGAAGCCATTAGGCTGGCATACATTCGCATCTCTCCCGCGCCTCTCATTCAATTTCCTGCGGCGTTCCCGACTACGGCCGGGCGCCCGGAGCTCGTGATATGACTATTGATAACATACATTTACCTACTTCCTTTTTGGATTTTTCTCGTCCAGTAAGTGGACTCGTATGTCTTTGAACGTATCGATATATTTCGGCATGGGTTGAGGGGATTGGTTCTCGTTTATTTAACAAAAACCTTAAATGCTTCAGTGGATATATTTTGGTTATAATTACAACTATATATAAATTTTTGGCTGGTATTTCAATAAATTGATATTTACGTTAAAATGTATTTATTATATGAATAATTAAGTTACCTTCACATAAATAAGTAAAGATTTTCCGAACGTTTTAAGGACGGAAATGATCGTTGATCTTATCATTTGAAGACCCTCAAAAATATTTAATTTCGTTAAATATTTACTCCGAGTATAACTTTGACCTATATAAAATTCACTCATATCACCGCTCGACTTCGCGTGTTCTACAAAATGAAATGTTTCAGTATTTTCGTAGCTCGAAGCGAGTAGCCCGCAATGAAATTTATGTTTCGAGAGCGGACTCCCTGGGGACGTTGTTGCGTTGCGTTTCTGAAACAATACACTATGGAGAACTGTGCTACAGAACGTCTGTTACATAATAGTACTTAAAACATAGTGTACAATAGTTTACTGTAGTGCACAATAGTTTACCATAGTGTACAATAATTCACCGTAGTATACAATAGTCTATCATAGTGTACCGTAATTGCTATTAGTTATGCATGTTCGTAATTATAATTAGCAAGCGGACGGACTTGAACTGCTGGCAATAGTTTACGCCGCATGCACATCTATACTTTTAGGGATATCATTAATGTGTTGCCATCGATTAATTAATAGATATTAATACGCAAAATCTAATATCTGTATCTGTGATTGATGGTGTTATATTTTGTAATGAATAATGACGTATGTACACAATCCATGGACAGAAAATAAACATTCATTCATCTCACGAATACTGGTTAATTAAAGCATATTGTATTGAAATCTTGAAGTGGTTATATGCAACGTA
Source organism: Calpodes ethlius (assembly GCA_018251375.1). Classification (NCBI taxonomy): domain Eukaryota; kingdom Metazoa; phylum Arthropoda; class Insecta; order Lepidoptera; family Hesperiidae; genus Calpodes; species Calpodes ethlius. The sequence continues at coordinate 9,887 of DWPA01005552.1, forward strand.
ATAACAAAACATATCAGTAAAATAAAATTACTAATGATGTTGAATGAACTGATTTAAGACGAGGTTGAAACTTATCACTCCACACCTGTATAAATACACTAAATGTTGCTATATCCGAATTACTGATGTTGGAACAAAATATAATTTAGATAAGTCAGTTTCAAACGACAAAGTTGTAACATAAAAAGATGTGTAGTTCTTTTCTACATATAACATTTAAATTTAGATCTACATCAACTTTCTTAAAAGATATCTCATTAAGAGAGCATTCAGCTAGGTATACGGGTTCAGCTTAGTTTGTATACCGGCGTATGTGCAGCAGACACTGCTCTTTGAGATCCTTCTGCATACTCTTTGTGATTTAAACATCGTTATTTTGTACTTGCCATGTTTCAGGTAAATCACGACTATTCACTATGTATAAAGCCAAATTACTGAAGCGCACGTTAGTATTTGTCAAATACAATTAAACTAACAATCAAATCAATCTACTGCGTGATTACGTTGGATAACTCGGGATTATATAACGCAAATAAATACAGATACTTGTTTTAGAAAATAATTACGAATAATATTTATGTAAAGATCGTTTTTCTACAACTTTAATGTACAACAAAGTGGCTAAGTGTATCAGGCAGTACTTTTGTAAATTGTTCCCATGTTCCACACCAACCTTTAAATATCACTGGAGGGGACGGAACATTTGACTCTAATCAAAATTAGCAGTTTAAATTTAAAGCTTAAACTATTAATAGCTTGCAGACCGATTCCGATTATTCATATTATTGAAACTATAAAAAAAAAGTTGGACTGTCATAATTGTGTATCCAATAAGAACACTGGAATGGAGTCTTAAAGATTAATAGACGAAAAATTTTGTCGAGGAACCTAATATTAAATGGTCGTCCTTATCTAAGCAACGATAAAAAAACCGCGAACTCTCTTTACTCCTTATTTGAAGAAGGCTCGTAACTTTAGAGTAAATTAGGGAAGTAAAAACCTAGCTCAGAGCACATAAAACTCTTCACAATGCAACTATACAAGTAGCGCAACGATGAGAACAGTAAAAGCAGTCATAAACAAAGATATTACTGGGCGAGACAATGCACCCAGAACGACATCCATCACGTGGGAGTAGGGGATCCACATATAGGATTAACGTTTCCGGGATATTTCTACTAGAGTATCCTAGTTGGGCCTTAGTAATAAAATGAAAAACGTCGTTATAAAATACAACTAACTAAGGATTTCGCCTGTGTTTTTAAAGCGATAACAAAAATGGGAGTTACAAAACTTATCTACCTACCTAAATGCTTATTCTATGTGTGTAGTATAAAGAAAAAAGGAACAAAATTTAGAATCCGGAATTGGAAAGTCTATTTATAGAACAAGTCAGAAAATTCCGGGTGATTATGTTATTCCCCGGCCACCTGGCTACCCTACGTGAGAGTAACGTCTGCGAGACATGCACGCATAGGGAGTCGTCTTTGTGTTCACTGAACATCTCTCGAGACATTATATGGACTATACTTGAATAATAGTATCCTAGACGTCTCTGTCTGTGTCTTAAACACACGGCTACAGCTTGTCATGCAATCTTATAGTACATATATAATTGTACAAAATAACGCTCATGCATTAAATCCGCTCATTAGGATTCTGGGTCGCGGATAACATACATGTCTGAGAAAACTGGTAATAGCTACCAGGCGGGCGGGCTTCTCACAGAGATAATAATAGGTACCAGTAATTGTATTAATTACTTAATAAAAAAGTAATCAAAAGCAATTCATTTAGGACAAGTATGATAATAAAAATAATATCATCG
>DWPA01005553.1:0-11714 GCA_018251375.1 Calpodes ethlius
TTTCCATGTTGTTGTCGTACCTTCATTATTTCGTTGTCAACCGCCGTATATCCTTGTCGGGCGTCCGGAGATCGGTAAACAGTTTTATTACAGTTTCAGTTACCGTAAAAGTCATGAGATAATTGTAGTCTACACTACACGTATGATATGTTGTGCTTTTATCCTGTATATGCACCTATATATAATACTACCTATAGATAAATGTGATTACAAAGCATATTGCTAGATAATTAAATGCTATCTTTTGAAAACGCTGGCACTTGCAACAAAAATTACAATTTCCTTTATTGCGCTTTGACCTGATAATGGTCAGGACTCCTCACTGCATCACTGAGGAGGTTTAAGCTAGAGCGTTCTACCCCGCTGCTATATTGCGATTTGGTAGTTAATAAATTATCGACGGATGAAATGCTATTTGGTTTAAGCGACATTTAGGACGGTTATATGCAATTTCGGAATCAGTGAATTTTTTTTCGACAAAAGTTTAGCTTAAACCCAATTTTCTTTTAACCCTCGATACCTAGTCAATAACGCCACATACGACATTTATAATAGCGTTACAAGATGCGATCGTCTGCTGTTTGTCACATTCGCCCGCCCGTGGAGAGACCCAAGATAAATCGAGTATGCATCGCTCATTTTTTACAGTTATGTTCTCCTTATAAATTAATGGTTACTTCACGAGTTCTCGAAGGGAATCAATAATGATATTAACTCGTTACATGCTGAGAGGAGACTTCAAACACAAGTAAGACAGTCATGACCGGCAATGGTTTACATTTGACAGTTGCTACGGGGTACATCAAAGTACCCGACCACCCTCCGAGGACTTCAAGGAACCCCAGCCGGGCTATCTCTCACGTCGCTCAGATAGCCGTGACAATGAACTTTACTCTTGTTTTAAACGAAAGTTTGCCGGGCCGCCGCCGCCGGCGAGTTAAACTGACGAGGTACAGTTTAAAAGATAAGTTTTGTTGTGTTAGCGATAAGGGAAGTTAATCACTGTGTACACTGAGTGCTGAGGAAAGGTGTACAGACAGGGATTGTTTTGAAATATATTTTCATTTAAATATACCTATATACTGAGGATGATATATACATACAAGGAAGGTACAAATTCCCCTGTTTCAAGGTTGTTTAACTTATCCTATAATAATGTTTGCTTTTTCTTTTGCGTGTGACTTGAAAGCCAAATTTAGAAGCAGATGGACTAGTAATAAGTCTTCTCTACTTGTCAGAACTTGTAAAGACAACCTTAACATCAAAGAGGTGGCCGACTCGTAGCCGCACAAACAGACAGCGAATCTAGTTCGTATATAACCCTGTCTATAAGTTCTCCAACACTGTAACAGAAATAAGCTCGTAATAATTTAACTGCGGATGATGTTATAAGGAGGATGGTAGCTAGATAGCTAGTCAGCTAGTTAAATATATATAGTGTGGGTTCAATATTGAATGGGCTAAATAAAAATATATCACCGAGAATTGTATATAGGAATCCATTTTTAACAGTTGACCTAGTTTTGTAATTTCTAGTATTATGTTGAAATCTAACATTAATACAGCGTCACGTAAAATTCCGACCCAGACAAGGTGGATGCAGTTATGATTCATTTATATTATAGAAGCACAAGGTTACAACTGAAGTCAATTTATCATATCATAAAATAAATAATGATTTATCGTGCAATTATCAGTGTGTAAAGGAATTTTTCGTACAGCTAATAACTATTACAATTTCCTCAATGAATGTCAATATTTTTTTAGGTATTTCATCACCGTCATTCAAACGAACGACCCGTTAATTTCCAGTAGCTGATGTAACGTCATTTTCCTCCGCGCGGCTGATGCAACCACGCTAGACCGCGGCTCATACTCTCTCTGCTTCCACACGTGTACAGTTCAATCCCGTGGCCGAGTGACCTGGGCAGCTGCCGGCTTTGGGGTTCACTCTTTGACGCACTTTTATATATTTAAAAAATCTTTCTTTTATACAATGTTATGTACGTGTTCTTACGATATAAGAGTCTAAAAAGGAGGTGTGAGTTTAACATGTTGTTTCGTAAAATTTTAGGTTTACTGGATTGAATATTTCATATAACAACAGCTTTTTTATTTGGAACTTTACGTGAACGACATCCGCATCACTTGAGGACAATTTCATCGTCTTCAAATTCAGTTAAAATTGATTAATTATAATGTTTAAATGGACACAAGTTTCACAGTTAAACCGACCAAATATCGTCGTTAATAAGATGCTCAAATATAAAGCTGTTTTGTACGCTGTGTTTTAAGTAGGAATTGTTGCCCCTATGGCTCAGTCGCTTTGTACTCCGCATGTAAAAAAAAAGATACCAGATTCTATTCTCGATAGACATTCATATGACATATAAGTATTTCGTTTGTGATGTCATATTTGTGTGTCGCAGGGATTCCAAATACGGTAATTTGAGTGCGTAAGTTATTTATTAATGTGCTTCTTACAATTGATTTTCCAATATTGCGAACAAAACTGTTGAAGTGTGGAAGCGGCATATGACGGCCCCGTAGGCTAGTTGGTAGTGAAACCGCGAAGCGAGGGGTCCTGGGTCCGATTCCCGGCTGGGGCAGATATTTATGTGATTAATCAATATTTGTTCTCGGGACATGGGTGTTAGTGACGTGATATTTGTGTTGTCCATGCCGCCCGCGACACAGGGAATCCTACTGCGGGGGTGTAAGTGTGTTAGCGTTTATGTTTATGGAAGCGAGCCAGGGAAAAGGTTCTCCTATATCCCTACAAAGGCGCCACATTAAAGGAAACACATCGCCTCCTCGTGCAGTCTCGATCATACATCAACAAAACGTATCGCTGACGGGCAATTGGCTTGCGGTCGCAGGACCTTTAACACCGCACGATTAATTAAAAGTAATCAAAGTGCAGCTCGCTCCCGCCCGCGCCCGCCGCGCCGAGCCGTTACCACGTGTGACGTAATCACCTAGACTGATGCAATTCATTACGTTCACTCGTACATTCGTCATTTTTTGCATTACTAACTACACATCAGGTAATTAATAGATATCTAATATTTATTTAGATGATGAACGGTGCGGTTCTTAATTGGTGTTAAGTTATGCAATCGACTTCGGTATTTTTGGTATATAAGAAATATTGTAGATTAGAATTTAAAGAATTCTTTAAACCATTGATAAAAATGCCTAAATTCGTCGTAAAGATGAATCGAAGAATTAAAGGTTTACTTTACACTTTGGTGGTTGAGTTCGTTCTACACTCCTCAAGAAGTCAGCAACTGAGGTTACAGCTTTCTTCTTAGCCGGCAACGTGTCAGTGACGTCTCATCTTGAGTGCGACAGGTATACACGTTTTTTATATTTATTGCATCTCTGTTACGCAAACCGTGGAAGAGACCAGCGGTGGCTGACTATTGTAGTAGCTATAATAACGTGTGGAGAGAACCTTGCAGGGTTCAGAATTTGGAGAGGTGATCACATCACAGAGTTCTCTCAGGGATTCTAATTTCCTCGAGCGATAATTGGTTTCTAAAACGCGCACAATCTTTATGAAAATAAGTAGTCGTCACACAGCGTGGGTGTGTGAGGTCGCTGTGAAAGTCCACGCGTGCTCTTACACAATACTCTGTCTCCGTGTCGTTGTCGTTGCTCGCCGTCGCCAGATACTGTACGAATTCAATTTCTTTTGTCGGGCGCCTGTGGTTGTCACTTGACGATTGCTGGTTGTGTAACCTATTCCATAACTAAATCGCTATAAACTGCAACTGCGAGTTAGTCGTTATCTTGGGTGAAGTTACACGTATCTTTATTGAAAATTTCTTGTCTGGAAATTGCTTGGGCATTAAGTTTCTAACTGGTATAGTTCACATTTAGATAGAAACTTAATCCTATTTTATATCCTTGCTTGGGGACCGAAGGTTTCTGGGATCGATTCTTGGGGCTGGCATTTACTGGAGATTTCAATGTTTGTTCCAGGTTCTTGGGTGCATGTGTCCAAAACGAGGTAGACTCATTTATTGACTGGTTGGTTGTTTTATTGGGTTCAAGAATTGAATGGAATAGACATGCTAATAGGAATATAGGTTGGTAACATTTATACGTCATTCTGAACATCGTTAAAAATTATTAATTTGATTGATTTCTTGCCAACGGTCCTGTTAACGCAGAAATTGAAAACTGTACTGAAGCCGACGTTAACTGCTTACATAGACTTCTGCTACCTGATCAGTAGCAACACAGACCAACTCTTGGCTTTTGGTTATCAACAATCACAAGCTAATTTCTTCAAGTCGTCAGTCCACCCGACTGGACTTCCAGTACTAATTTTGAAGGTAATTTAAAATTAAATCACAAAAATAAACGATTATTTTTATCAAATCAAAACACAAAATATTACAATCTCTTAAATACTAAAACAGCGACGCGATAACAGTCAACTTATAAACAATAGTTTTAAAAACAATCTAAAAAACTAGTTAATTACTACTGAATGTTATTAAATCAGACCCGGAACTATCGGCGACGAATTATCTCAGCGACGATAACCGCGGTCCGGGGGATCATCGCGGGTCACTGAGATATCGTGGGCCGCGACACGATCCACGTCGTCGACGACGTCCAGCTCCGACGCCGGCCGGAGACTCCTACCGGAAGGTACACCATCGGAAGTCCGCGACATACCTCAGTTTAATCTTTCATTGTTATTAATATTACTGACAACAAATAACATGTCTTACAAAACCTGCCACAATAAACAATAAATTAATTATATCTGTGATATACATACATATATCTTGAGTACTCGCAACAGGGCATAACGTGATTTCTTACCTTTTCTATTTTTGTTATTTTTTTACTCTGATTGAGGAGTAGCCGAGTACACATGATCTGACGGCTCTGTACTTGATACAAACATACCCAGTACGTCAGGCGATTGCTGAATTTTTTGCCACTTGATGACCTGTGACATGTTTGGCAACTGGTATCTGACGACAAGGAGCACGGGTCACTCGTACTGATGATACTTAAATATTTTACTAAAACAATAATAACTTAATTATTAAACTAAAGCAATATGTAACTGACTCTTGTCAGTTATAGAACAAATAATAAGATATTCTGCCCTCAAATTAATGTTCATTTATTATGAGGAAAAGTTGTCGTTTTCACGATGCGAGTGCCAGAGGTCGGTCATGTATTTTGTATTAGACGACATATTTTTTTGTATTTTTTGTCCCGATTTATCTGTGCCTGTTTGTCTGCAGGTTTGTTTCCGCTAACCTCAGAACTAGGTTCACCGATTCGGTGGTTTTAGACTAACAAACACATCAATGGAGCTGAAGGTAACCGCCAGTAGACGGTGGATCTCTAGCAGCCGTGTGTTGTACTCGTGTATATACCATTAAGTGTTTCTTTTAATTTCAGTTCAAATTCTATACGAAAATGTTTTAAGGGTAGGTACTATAACGTAGGTTTATTGAAGCGAAGGAAGAGTGGCTACCTACTAGTTATTTATAACTTTTGTTTAACTTGCAATGTATGTAAGGTTGTAGTTGTTTGGGTCAAAAGTTGCATGCTGAATTATACCTACATGGAATTTGAAATTTTACGTATTCCTATAATTCTGATGATAATTAATTTTTATGATACATGTGACATGACATTACGGTCATTGCTGGCTTCAGGCGAGGTACATACTAATTGGTGAACAGCACTTAGTAAATTTTTAGTTTTGCAGCTATAAATTCACTTGTATCACATTCAAAACTTAAAAATTGATTCGAACCCGGACTCCGTGCGGGAGAACGACAAGGCCGCGACGTTCTAATCACTAGACAATAATTGCTAAAGATGTCAAAGTATATTAAATAGGTAAGTTTCCTCAATGCGCGTGCCGGCGCAGCGGCTGCGACGTCCAGGGGTCACGCCCGTGTCACAGCCGCCACGAGTTTCCTCGTCAGTCTCCGGGGATCAGCGTATCTGTGACCTGCACCCCGTGACACGGATTCCTGTCATTGTGTGCGCCGCGTGTTCTTGCCAACTCACCTTTAGCTCCGTAAACTGTCTATTAACATACGGCCGAGCCCCCTTTACGTATCTTTCTAGCACATATCTTACATGGAAGGTTAGGACGCGTGTCCCACTGTCGGTGCAAGCGACTAACAAGCGGTCTTTACGTTAGTCGTCGAGGATGTTTCAGCGGTGACAGTACCGCGTATCACACTGCATCGTATAACACCTTATTTGTTATAATTTTTATCCTTCGAACTAATTCTTCAATCCACAATTGATTGCGTTTCAACGAGTTTTACTCACAAGAGAACTAAAAAAAAGTTTGTACTTAAAAAAATATTGATCTTAAATTTCAATAGAAACTCTGTGCAATCCCGACTGTGAAGTAGTGAACCTGCTGTTAATACAATCGGATAAATGTTTATCTTTTCCAAAATTTTATAAGTTTTTCAACCTGTTCAGATGTGTCGGTGAAACCGGTACCCAATAACTATTTCCCGCTGTCAGAATCCCCATTTTCCTCCGTTACTCAGCGAAATAAATTCGCGGTAAGTAATTTAGTTGTTCTGGAGTGTTGCATCACCTGCAGTTAGATGATCGTGCAGTTTAACCGCTGCGTTAGTTGAGCCGGCCGCGCGCTGTTACCACCAGGATGTGTCATTATCACCGAGCCTCTAACATTACTACTTATTTTTAAAATTAAAAGAGCGCATCATTTTATAAACGATTTTCGAAGGCTTCTTCTACTCGTCTCGTTCTAATTAAGATATCAAAAGATTTGAGGTAAACGTCCATCGCCTGTAAATTTAAAATTAATTTCTGCTCTAAAATATTTCTACCGAGCGTCAATAAAACATCCATTTATAAATATTGTTTCACAATCAGTAGCTCACATGATTCGAGAGCTATAAAAACGTTAATAACCACCTCATTTCTTATCGACCCGACCGGTTGTAACCGGTTCCAGCTAGAGTCGCCCCGCCCCGCGCGCCCGCCGCCCGCCGCGGCCCGCCCCGACGAGACCGGCCCGCGACTCTGTATGAATAATACTATGTTATCGATTTTATTGGCAATAAATAAGAAAAATAATAATTAGTGAAATTACAATGTGCAGCGGATGCGATACCACGAGGAGAACTGGATCGCAGCTGACCTACAGTTAATTGGCTGATGTAATTTGTAGACCTACGTCTTCACCCGAACCCGACGAGCGTACGTTACGCTATCCGACAGACATAGTATTCTTGCTATACTTCACTATCCTTGTATCAAGATGATAGTTTAAAACTTGCAAGTCATAAAATGGAGTGACTCAGTTTATCGTTAAGGAGAAGTGCAAAATATATTATTTACACAGTGTATATTTAATTAATCATCATAATTCAGGTTTGTCCCATTGCCGGATCTCCCGATGAGGGGCCCAGGCCATAAACCACTGTGGAAAAGTTTTCTTACAACTTCACTTAGCTTTTGAGTCAGTACAATTAGCCTCAGATTCAGGTAATCTAATGTTCAAACGTTTCCTGCTTGATTTAATCATTTAATCTCTTCCTACATTGACAAATTAAGTAAGGAGCCGTCTGTCCATAGAAACTATACATATTACCTACGTTACTTCTTGTTATACGTATATCAAGTTCTAAGTATATGATATTATAGTGATAATTTTGTGCACTTGTGCATGTGAACTGAACGTTATCTTCATTCGGCACCCAAGTCATCGTCGCGTGCGCCCAGTCGTAGCAGGAACGCCACAAAAGGCGTCAAAGCCGACTTTCACCAGCTCGCATCGCGTTAGTTCGTAACCTTTGCTTCGCTTCCGCCTGCCTGCGGAGTATAGGAAGCTGGCCGTGCGGAAGACCACATTCCGACTGCTGCCGTTTAAGGGGCTGATGTCTGGTAGGATGTTGAATACTAACTTAATATGATTACATCTAGTTTTGGATCTCGTAGACTATTTCAGTATAATTTAGATTAATTAGCAGTTCAATCAGCTGCTTGAGAGTGATCGACATAAGTTACACTGTGAAATAATTGAGTGACTCTCTAGGTACCTATATTTAAAATATAAATGCAAACATGTTTTATTACTCTGCAGTCAGTAGAACACAAAATTGTTCATTTACGAGCTGTTAAGTTATTAATTGTAATATTATTTAACTTTATTGGAAATTGATTTCAAAAACCGTTTTTGGAAGACAAAGTTGAGTTTCACTTCAATAAACCATTATCGTAAATAGTCTTAATAGAAGAAACGCAAAAAACTCCCTTTTCTACTCACTGTTACCACACTTACACGTATGACTATAGGTGTATAATTTTTTTGTTGTACTTCATATTTAAAAACAAACAAAACCACTGACAGAGCAGGAAAGGCGCCTTTTAAACCTACTTGGGTATTACAAAAACATTATGTGGTCAAACCACATCAAAGTGGTCAAAATAATAAATAACAAAAAATACTGTGTACAAAGGTCAAAGATTTTCAACGAGTGTTAATAAGCCTCAATAAGTTAACGCTACGACAAACTAGTTACCGTACGTCGTCGGGTACTCACGTAGCTTCAAAAGAAACAAGAGATTTGGATAAAGATAAGAGTTGGAGATATGGTCGATGTAACTTCTTTTTATGAAAAGCAATAGAGGTGGAGTGGCATTTGGAATTAGGAGATAACGAAATAAATTATATCAAACATCAAATTTTATTAGATGAAGTAAACATTTTACGACAATTACGCGAATGGAGTAAGAATGGTTAATAGTTTTATATTTTAGAATATGCATTACGAACATGTAAAATTAATAAAAATAATCGCTACACACGCTACCATTCATTTTAAACACACACGCACAATACGTACATACATGTACACTTTTGTTTATTGTTAAAATGAAAACAAAAAGAGATTTACAAATATTAAATACCATCAATGGGAAATAATCTCTTGACATCAGAATTACGGTCGAATTTTGAGTGCAGCGCGGTTTTTAGTAATAAAAAATGCATACACAGTCAGAGTGTCACACTAGGATTCCCTGTGTTGCTGCCAGCGTGGACTGACGAACGTATTTTGGATTCGAACCCGGAACCCCTTGCTTTGAAATTGAGCTACATATTTTCGTTAATAATTGAAGTAACCCTGCTCCTCCAGTCCTATAATTCCTGATCCCACGTCACTACTCCTACGTCCACAGCTACATCTCCGCGATAAAATATGAACAAACAAGTCGGTAACATAACGTGATTTACATTCATAGCGTCGCCTTAACCAGTCGACGGTCCGTCTGCAGCAGTGTGCCGCGCGGTGACGCGATGATTGACGCGGCACGTCACGCACACCTCGACGCATAATAATGCTTGCAGATGTGCCCGTTACGAACGAATGCACTCAAACAAAGATCCTGCCGCACACCGCGGCGCGCGCACGCACCTCGCGTGCACACACGGTGCAAAACCCGCGGTGCATGTGTGCGTGCTTCGTTTGTTACTAGGGAGCGACTTCAGCGCCGCGACGTGTATTATACCAGTGTCGTACAGATTGTTTGATGTTTCGAGCTTGTTACTTTTATTTATTTTACTTGTACATATATTGTAACGTGCATTTCGCAAGCCGTAATCCGTAAAAAGCCAGTTTAGGTTTGTTCTGCATTATATGACAATTACGAGCCCTTCATAATTTGTATATTTTCGATTAATACTTTTCAACTCATATAACTATGTACATAAAATTATCTTTCTTCCTGTTAGTCTCTAATCGAGTATTGCGTCATACAATAGTAACGTTTACCGCAATACAAATCCGTAATGCGTAACCATTTAAAGTGAGCCCTTTTAGGCAACCTTGGCAAACTGGTAATATCGGCATACATATATGGAAATAAACATATTTCCTCGTTTCTTTTTAATGATTGGTTAAGACTTATCATTAACAAAACAGCACATTCCCATACTGGTGTGCGTGTCGGCGGATGTAAGTACACGATACTATGACACACGTACATATATATACTTCATTTTAGGCCAACGCGGCATTAAGAAACGATTTGTCTTGGCGTTATAAGTCTGTGCCTAATGTACCTATGTATTTTTATTGAAACTAGAGATTTGCTTTGCATTCGAAATACAACCGTACTTCAATGTATTAAAGGATAACTTTAAATTAACCACTTTAAGTATTCTATTGTCACTAATAAGTGTATTTGTAACACATATTATACATAACATTTACTTGTATATACTTTTTTTGTGTGTAAACGTTAAATATACGAAATCAAACCCCTCCACGCGTGCACTAAAAAGGCGAACAAAGGTTTTCCCTTCACATATTAATACATGTATAGACATGAAAATCGTTTACAATTAATTATAACGACGTTTTAATTTAAAAACGCCTGCCGCTAACTTATTTGCATTTTGTTAATTTCCGGGACAAAAAAGTTTTTCACCCCCGAGTACTAAGTGCAGGTGTAGATTCGTGCAAATTACAAACACACCTAATCTATAAATTAATACGTGAAGCAAAAACTTTACCCCTTTTTAAAACAATTACGCGAACGGAGGAATATGAAATTTGATACAGTTAACTTAATTTTATATAATATTGATTACAGACATAAAATTAACAAATATAAACATTACGCACACAACCATACATTTACCACACACGCATAATATATACACACATATACTCTTTTATTTGTGGTTAGAGTTGAACTAGAAAAGAGATTAAAAGATAAACCACTGTCAATGCAAAATAATCCTTTGACTTTACCAATTACGGTCGTATTTCGAGCGCAGGACCTGTCTCTAATATAGATTTCAATGCTGATAACGTTAAACAATTTTGAAAACGGCTACGACGTGGATACATTTATGATTATGTCATTATTTTATACAGTTCGACTGCATTCCATCATTAAGTTTATTGAACTGTGAATCGCTCACATCCCCGCGTAATCATCAAATCAGCCCTGCAAATCAATAAGACCCGAGTAAATATATCGATACCTCTGGGCTGGAAGGTCCTAAAGAACATTTGGGCAAAAATACGTTATTAGTATACATCGTTTTATTCAGAATTTAATTCTCTATCGATCTGTATATTAAATTCCTCAAAACTCTAAAAAATATGCCTTTACGACTAATAGATTTTATAGATTTGGCAACTGATGTAACAATTGTAATCAGTAAATACAACTCTAAACCAATTCTGTATCGTTTCTTTTGAGCATACTGTTAAATTAAAGAACTTTCTTCCTAAGTATCATCGAAATAACTTAATAAACAAAAATGTTATAGACAGAAACGTTTTTTGCTTTTCTTTAATAGTCGTATTTTGTCATTTTTGACCTCTGAGCCCAAAATCGAATTTATCCGATCAGACACCCAGTACCTGACCTGGGCAGAATAAAACGCAGGACGCTTCAGTAGATAACCAGCAGCAGCCTGCTGACGTACAGAATCGTAACAAGAAACTTTATAAAGGATATACATATGGAGAGAGGGGGGGGGGGGAAAGTTCGGGTGTAGGAGTTCCTTCCACCTTTGACTCCTAGTCTCTTAAAAAAGAACAAAGGGTTCTCCAAAACTATAAAATATATCACAGATCCAAAACAGACGCAGACGTGCCTGTTCGAGACTTCTAAAGATGTTTAGTGAAGACATAGTATAAATTAATGTATTACATAAT
>DWPA01005554.1:0-11714 GCA_018251375.1 Calpodes ethlius
AATAACATGATTAAAAGTTAAAATTATTTTTTGTTAATTAAATTAAATTATTATAAGCACTTTAATGTGTACTTGATCATTCTATAATTTACATTATTCGTGTAAATTTTATAAACGAATCTTAATCGCTATTTAAAGTTAAATAAAATGCAGTTATATTTATAGATAACTATATAATATAATATACCAATATATTATTATTATACAAATCGATAGACTGATTTCTAAATTGAAAATTATCAAAAAGACAAACATTGGACGACGGTATTATTTTATAGATTATTGTTTAAATAGTGTTGTTCGTGAGATACATTTTATTGCCAGCGCATATGTAACAGTGTAATAGTGTACTTCACTATTTACGTTTGATGTTACATAGAATTAGGGCATCTTTAGCAACTCTATATCAAACACTGCCTAGAACAAATATTTGTGTGGAAATACATTGTTTTATACTCACAAAGCACATTCACTTAACATTTAACTTGTGGGCGGAATCAATCACGTCGTAGCCAGAACCAAGCACCATTATATTGCTGCGATTAACTCAAGAACCACGAGTCGAAACGCTCATAGCGAATTCGCTTTGCACGAAAAATGTTAGCGTCAACTGTTAAACACAAATATATGAAGTCATCTGTATTTTTGTGTTGTTTTTATTGAATTTGTTTTAACTAAGCACCTATAGCGGAACTGTTTTATGGCCAAGACATTAGTGTCGAAGTACAGACAGCATCAAAAGTAGATACTAGAAATTAAATCACTGAGTGGTGAACATAATTAGATATTGTGGATATTATTAAAAATAAAATGTTTCTACCAAATTTTTATCTCTTTTTATTATTTTTACTGAACTTTAACATTATCTATATTGAATCTGTCTGTACGTATGTATAGAATAATAATACCTATTGAATGTTTCAGCACGTTATTCCCGCAAGGCACGTTCGAAAAAAAGCGTTGCATGCAAACGAATGGGTAGTCATAATACTACTCGCATATGTCACAAGAATAGGTATTGAATTGCATGTCACCTAGCTTTAGATTTTATATCTTTTTTAATCTTTTTTCTTGCCTTGGATGTATCTTTATACAGCTTGCTAAAAGATTTATAAAGTATCATTATAAAGTAATTAGAAAATTGTAACTATATATCTTATTTCATTTTCTTTCTTGCTTTTTCTTTATATTTTTGCCGACGGTCTTTCTTCTTCTTTATAAAGCGCATGTTTTAAATTATTAGATGCATCACATATATTCTTAGTTGAGTTAAGATTTAAAATTAAAATGTATTAATGAAGCATGTATTTTTAGCTCTTTACCATGTAGATATTACAGTATTCGTTTTAGACATTCAGGGAAAACCATGATGTACCCAATTGTATATTAGAAGCTCTTTATTATTGTAAATGTTCTTGTAAATATACAGTTTCACAGCGATAAGTAGAGTTACAAAGAAAATAATGTGACAATGAAATTCTAAGTAATTGAAGACCAGTTTATCTTCTCCATCATCATTGAATTATTTCTGAATCTCCTTTTTACGTACTAACTTACTGTTATCTTATATAGCTTATTATGAATCAATTGATAATTTATAATTACACTAATAATTGATTAATTGTAACTTATTTCATATTACATTTTCAATGAATTGATTTGCCGCAATCTATAATCGGCAATGATCTATTTTTGTAAATAAAGACTATTTAATCGCAATGGAATAGTTTCTTTTTTAATAACAATGAAAAGTTTTTACTTTTTCAAAACGTTGGTAGAAAAGTCGTACGTACGTAGATTCAGATAGTTTTAATTTTAATTCGAATATTGATACAAAGATGATTCATTCAAGTGATTATAGGCTCATCTCCAACATAATGCAACGCCTATTATTTAAATTTTTAACGGTTGGCAAATCCCTTTAAACGGAACCTGTACTTATTAATGGATCCTTTAACATTATTTTTACTTTTTCAGCTACTCAGTGGCCAAGAGAACATAGCATGCGATACAGGAGTACCGAAGACCTGGCTATGCTCTCACCAAATTAATTTCTAAAATAATTTATTCAAATTGTTATAGTTTATTAAAAACATTCCAATAAATAATTTGTATTCAACAATTTATTCAATTAAATATTATTATTCAATAACTTATTAATATAAGTGAATAATTTGTTAAAGATTTTGAATTATATATCGAGTAATTTAATATTATTACTAATATACATATTTCATATATTTTTCTTATAATATTATATTTTAAGAAAATGTAACTGACTTTCGACTTTCAATTAGTTACTAAGAATATTGCCAGTGTAGTCAATGAAGCTGATCATTAAAAATTTCGACCAATATAATAATTATTTTTATTAATAATTACGCTAAAAAGTTTTTGCGTTACATATTATAGCTATATTGACTTCACGGTTTAAATAATCGCTGAAAAATATATCTTAAACGCTTAGTTTAATATAGATGTCGCTTTTGTTAAAAAATAGATGATAAACCGTCAATTTTCTAGACAATATCTTCCTCGTAAAATTAATCTAAATTAGAATACTATACTTGTCAATAATGGTCATCTAATAAATCTTCGCTAAGATTATGTATACCCGTAATAAATAGTCATAGTAACGTAGACTTAGCTGTAAATAAATGTAAATAATTACATTCAATTAATTGAATTAATGTCATTCGTCCACACTTAAGTGTTTCAGCCAATTAAATCATAAGTTCCGTTGTTAACATTCTTGCTTTTATTCAAAGTATAACAAAGCAGACGATAAAAAAGAAAACATTAAGAATTAAAAGTAGAACAAACCAATTAAAGCGAAGTTAATGAATGTATAATTGTATAATCAATTGCTTTTTAAATTATCGTTATAATTCAATTCAATTATTCGATTATATTTGTAACAAAATTATAATAATATAAACAAAAGGGCTTATGAATAGATAAGTAGAATAGATATTGTAATTAGAAGTCATAATATACATATACAAGATTTCTATTGTGGATAAAATGTTATTTGTATCAAAACTCCGGGAATAGGTGGCAAACATTTATTCGAACTGTAAAACTTACAAATAAACTAATGATGCTGTAGCAACATAAATTATTATGTAACTAACTGTAATGTACCTACGGAATTTAATGTTGTAGAAATAGTTGCTGTGTTGTCTCTAAAACATTTGCGGAAATAAAATATGACAACATGTTCATGTTTCAATTTTTATTAAAATTCCTTCCAGTTTTACATTTATACAAAACTTTTGCTTTCAATTTATTTTATATTCAGAATATTTACATTTTTTAAAATTGTAAATGCGTCAATTACTCGTAGTTGTTTGAGGGAGTTTGGGATAGATTTGGACAAGGCAGGGCAGAAGTGACCGAGACTTCTGACCACCGATACCTACCGACACAACAACACATACCGACAAACGGATGTGAGACGGCAGTGGATCAGTAGACTCAGTAACTTCCAAAAGGAGTTACGTGGAACCTTAATTTAGTAGTTGTTCTGCATGGGGCACCATGAATAGGGGAAGAAATAGTTTTAACTCAAGGATATAATATAAAAAAAGAAAACAAAATTAAATCCTATTTATACATATGAACATTTTCGTCGTATAACGATGTGTTAAAGTAATATTTACTTTATTTTAACACATAGTTTAGAAACTTTTCTACACGCGTTCCAATGGTATTTATAGATATATCGAAAGTTACTCGATCCACAAAACTAATTAGAACCATTATTTGGGACGAATAAAACAAATAATTAAGAAAATTTAAAGAATTCTATCTTAATATATTTTCTAGTACAGCTACTATGAAGTACAGTTTTAAGAGAGAATAGTAGCTTAATATATATTATTGAAGTTACATATAACTAAAAAAAAAATTATACGTCTCTTCTAGTACAACTATATTCCACTAATGCCACCGTACAATCGTTGTAGATTGGTCGTAAAACATGTAGCAGGAAGACGAGATAGAGCAGACCCGGTTTCCTGCGGAACTGTCTCTGGCTACGCCGTAGCATTGGCTACGCCGTAGAACTAGCTACGCCGTAACCCATACTAGTTTCAACTTACTCAAACTACTTATATATACAAGAACTATACAAGTCACCACTTAAAGACCATCGCAGACTGAACGAGAAAAACAAATAATAAAATATAAAACGTTTCAAAAGAATATGAATCTCAAATATTTTTATTGAACAAATAAAAAACGTACGAAGTTTGCATTCGTAAACATTTGTGATATTTGCATGGCAGTCTTTTTTCACATATTTCTTAAAATAGTGGAAGAATGTATATATTTTAATTAACTAATAACTCACCTATGTTCAGAGAAACATGATACTTACTTTCATAAAGTAATACTACAATATATAGTCATTCTTATTTACCAGACTTCTCTTAATTATAATCCTTATAGACACATATAATGCCCGTGATATACCTAAAAAAGAATACACTTTATATTTAACAGATATTATATCCGATAAAACAAAAGACAGGCTATATATTGATAAGTCTTCATCACAACTCATCAACACTTTATATCACAGGCACCTTAAAAGCAAAGAAAGAAGTGAGGGATCAACTAATACCAGCTAATAGATTTCACGGTTGATTCTAGATAATGACCATATCTACCAGTATATAATGAACCCTACTAGCTGCCTTAAGCACAGTTCGTGTTAAACTGGCTGGTACACAGTTCAATGACATAAGAGAGCCATAGCATAGTTCGTTATCCAACAGGATGTATCGGAAGCAGGATGTTTGGATTGAAGTCAAGAGTGGATAAGGATCCTTCTACTTCAGGATACAATAATATACATTGATTTGAATCATTCTATCCATACATTAAAAAAACAGTCTCTGATAACAGCGTACCTTTTTTACGAAAAATGAATTCAAAACAAGCTTGCAGTACCAATATCCCCTGCCGCCCATGACAAAGTTAGAATAGGATAATAGGACTCAATGTAGTTGGGTAGTAAGTCTTATTTATATTAGGTAGTAATAATTTATTTATTTTATATGTATCAACCTTATACAAATATTACAGGCAAACCTAATGCGCTTACGTAAGTACAACACGAAACAATAAACACAAATATTAGTAATATAAAACGCAAGTAATATATACCACCTTATATCTATCTACTTTGAGCATTGTCTAACGTTGCGATATTATAAGCGACCCTTATAAGAATAAGAGTATTATTATTCGTTAGTAAGAGGACTGTAGACGCTGGGACTGTTAGTCTAGGTTAGTCCTGTTAGTAAGTAATAATAATCGTTAGTAAATTGTCACAGTTAAATTTCATCATATATACATTGCCTCTCCTGTGAACAGATAATTGTAACTATGATAAATATACCCAGCAATGTAGAGCTCGCTTCAAATTGGCACACAATAATTTTAAGATACCTAATTATTACACGACACAAATAGGTAAAGCAGTAGTGCTCAGGCGAACTTTATATAGGCCCTAGCACTTACTATGTTATCCGAAGATTACGTAACGATACATTATTGAAAACGGCTGTTTAACGATGCAGAAGCTAATTTTGAACTTTTGCGTATGTATGTTACGATTTAATACAACTTATAGATTTCAGTTTCAATCCAAACTCACACATTAATAATATAAAAAGGATATTACTACAAACCGACAAACTACACATCCATCCCTCAACTAACTTCACTTCACTAGTAAAAACCTCACCAAGAACGTAATAAACGTTTCTAAATACATTTTAATGGCGTTAGTCATAAATACGGAGCCGGAAACGCGATACGGGCAGAGCGGCGTATGCGGCGCTTCTACGGAAATGTCGTCCATGTTGCCAACGACATATGGTTCCTTAGAAGCATTTAGGTACTTCATTAATGAGTGTGACGCACTTTGAACCTTATAAATATGTAATCATTAGGTTTATAATTCATAAGGTACCTCATTAGTCAATTATTGTTTGATTTGGACTCATTTAGGTGTTTTTTATAGCAGTGATAGCTTAGTGGTTCGAGCATTAGTTTCCCGTACGTGGGGGAGGAGGGGGGAAGGCGATTGATGCCTGCACCCCTCTGATTTTAATGTGCATATTACAAGTTATGACATGCTTCGGTGAAGGAAAACATCGTGAGAAAACCTGCATACCCGAGAGTTCTCCATAAAGTTCCCAAAGGTGTGTGAAGTCTGCCAATCCGCACTTGGCCAGAGTGGTGGAATATGGCCTATTCTCCTCACTTTGTAAGATTAGACCTGAGTCCAGCAGTGGGATATATATGGGTTGTGATGATGCTAGTGAATCAAATCCCTGTCAGACTCCCTGTACAATAAAATTCGATGGCAAAGAAATCCGATTTAGACTTAACTAACATTGATAAAAACGAATCCAGAACCGTTCGCTTTCTAAATAGCAGCCCTAACAACTAGACTACAAGTAATAGCTAGTTTTAAAAATATTTTATATTGATTTTTACAAATTATATTATAACAACATTTTTTATATACAAATTACATCAAAACTATACATAAGAGTTTTAAGTGTGAAAATAAATATCTCTTTAATTTCCGGGGTGGCCGTAAACAGCTGCAACACAATTTTTACTAAAGCAGTTGTTTGCGTAGATTGTTAAATTGTATGTTTGTTACATGTTCATATTATAACATTATATAATTTTAATTATAATTTAATGATTAATACAAACCAAACAGATAGTAATGACGATATATTCTACCATAGTAGTGCACTACATGTAACCTAGGGTATTTAATTCATCGATTTACTGAATGATTGATTGACTGATTTATTAATTGATTAATTGTTCGGTCGATTGATTAATTGATTGATTGAACAAGTCGTAACACCCAATTCTTCTTTCCCAAAACTTCTTTATCCGTAATATTCAAACCCATGCAACAATTTCCTAAGCCTGCATGGTTGAGTTTATTAGGCTAAAGCTATATTACAGCTTACTAAATAAGCGCATCCTTTACGTCTAAAGTTACAGTATGCTTTAACCGGAAGTGTCCGGTACCGTCCAGTCCGAGGCTGAACTTCCGCCCCCTCCCCTTCCTGAAAAACTTACGCCACATCGTTTAACAAGTTATAACATGTTCTACAGTGTCCGATGTTCCCGTAACTCAGTTTATTGTTCGGAACATGCATTCATTTCTGTACGTTCACGGTTAAGTAGGTTAATTAAGAATAAAATGTAGGAATATATAGATCATATATAAGTTTATTCACACCTGTTTATGTATGTTATAATTAAGAATTTATTCGATATAATGAAACGTTTAAGTTTTATGAGATGATATCACAGTAAATTATAAAGTGAGCGAGAGTAATTTCTGTTTGAATTACATTTTTATAGTCATTTACTTTTAGCCATGTCGTGGTTTCTCGGTGATGGTTTTACGCGTCTTTGAAAACAGCTTCAATAGTTTCGTTTCAAAAGATATTGAATTGGGTCATAACGTGATCATTCCACAATAGCGCCTTAGCAGTAACATTGAACTACCTAACCATCGTTAATCTGGTGAATATTGGTCGTAGTGGCGCAGAATACTGCAATCTTAAGTTTGAAGACTAAGGTTTCGGAAGAGATGACAAAAGCCGACCTTGCCTGGCGGTAAGGCTTTAAGTAAGTTACTTAATCAATATTATTATTGAGTTATAAATGTATCTATTTTTCTGGTGCAAAAGCTGGTCGGCTCTGCTTGGCGGTAAGGTTTCGCGAAAGTTACATAATCAATATTATTATCAAATTATCTATCTATATATCTTTCCGTGAATTTTCCTGGCTAGATACAATTCTGTTATCAATAGATAACTGACTCATCGTGTACCGGCTGGGCGATCGGGAGACACTAGTTTATTCTTATCTCTTCTTTCTTGTTCTACAATGCATCGGGTAATGTTTATGGTTTGCTGATCCCCATAGGTGCCAGTAGTTACTACATATTAAATCAATTGAGATTTTATTTGTTGGCCTTTAACACTTGTGCTAATATAACAGTAGACACTGACACATCACAGCTTATTATGTATTTTATAACGTTTTACATCTTAAAATATACAATATAAAACATATTAAGTACATATGCGTTAAAATGAACTGTCTAACAAATTCAAATCATACGCTGTTCTTCGAACAAAGTTACAACATGTGCGCTTAACATGTTTTTAACATGTTACCGCATAACACTTACGGCTTTATTCGACTATCGGTTGCACTTAGAGCTTTGTTACGTGTTTGATATGCTAAGTTGGGAAATAACGTCGTCGAAATTAGAGTTTAGGTCTTTTAAACATTACTTATCTGGATACATATATAATGTTGATATATGCGCCGATAGTCATATGCTTTTCTTTATACGTGCCATGAATTATAGTATAATATGTTATTTTAATCAGTACATCACTCATATCAGTCCCACTGCTGGCCCGGGTCTCCTCAAACAATGTGAAGGGTACAGGCCTTAGTCAATCACGCTGGCCAAGTACGGTTTGATGGACTTCACACACTCTCGCTTTTTCATCGAAGCAAGTGATAATTAACTTATAATACGCATATAAATTTTTGAAAATTAGAGGTGCCGGAGACGAATTCACGCCCCCACGTTCGGGAAACCAACGTTCGAACCACTAGGCTATCACTGATTACAATCAATCAGTAACTGAAAATAATCTCAATCTTCTCTATGTATTTTCTGTTCTGAAAATGGGATACACTTATACTTTGCACCATTGTTACTAGCGCTTATGAGAGTCAAAACATGCTAAAGAAACAACCGAAACATAAAGACGTCAGCATACTACTTTAGTGTTAAAAGTTTAGAACATGGAATGGCCGAGGTATATACCTACATTAAGAGATTTTTTTTTATAATATATACTTTAAAATAAAATGTAAACAACTACTCTGTCTGAATATTAGTCTCCGGTGATCTCCGGAACGGCTGGACCCATTTTTACGAAACTTTCACCAATAAGTTAAGAAGCCTTCAACTTAAAACACAGGCTATATTTTAGAGACCTGTAAGTGAAAGTTCATCTGCAACGTGGAATTAAATTTTGTATGGAAAAAGTAAAGAATATTATCTTATTGAAGTATATTTAGTTTTTTCATTATTCACAAGGATTTGAAAACTATAAAGTGTCCATAAAATTAATATTTTTCATTCATTCAAACCCCTATAACTAACTAAACGACTATTGTACTGTCACTTTTTCTCTTATCGCAGATTAACTGATTTATGTACTTCAATAGAAATTCAGTATTTTATAAACTACGTTCTGGAAATGGTCCAAAAACATCACGAAAACCACAGTGTTTAAAGGTCACTTCAGGTGCTATACCTATAAATAAAGTCATGTTTGCTCTGTAAATTTGTTTGTGATGTACCTAAATGAGTGGGTAGAAATGTTCTATATTTATCCCCAAACGTATCGAGGGCGGGTATACTAGAACAAATTAAATACATACCAATATCATAATTATTATTATTTAACTAATATTTATTGGAAATAATAATGCTATTTCAATTATTACTAATTGAAAAGAACGTTGAGCATATTGTAGTTAATTATTTTTGTCAATTGTTAAATAACATTTTTCGTAATTTAATTTATACACACTAATCGATTTGGTTGATATGTAAGTGCCTAATAGTTCTCTACAACATTTTTTATATGATTAAGTTATTATGAAAACTAAAAATATGTTTTATACTATAAAAAAATAATATAATTGTGATGTCAACATTGAGGAGTTTGCTCATTTGCACTCAACTCTATTTTTATTCACTTTTGTCATTGCGATTTCATTCACAGTTCATATATTTTTTGTTAAAACTGATTCGTTGAACAGTCACACCAAAAGCACCGATTCGTTGCCACCAAAAAATAAGAGAGAATAAGAAAGAAACGACATAGTACTCACAATGCAGTGCTTAAATTTTGGTGGACACCGTATCGAGGACTATAATGTACTGTTGTACCCAGACTGATGTACTGATGTACCCCGACGACTGTGACCATTGTGACTTGTGACTTACCATTACATAATTAAGTCAAATATAAGTACTTTTTACATACTAATATAAAATGCGAAAGTGTGTTTGTTTTTGTCATACTTTCACAGCGCAACGGAGCATCAATATGGTATAGTTTTTGGTGTGGAGATGGTTGGGAGGATGAGGAATGCCATAGGCTTTTAACCTCGAAAAATATCTTATTTCTGTGGAAATATTCAATACGATATATATTTTTAGCCATATCAAAGTAAGTATTCAACAACAAAACGTTAAAACGTCGCCTAGCAACCAATGATGGAAAGGAATCGACAAACTTTTTATTGCTGTCCTATTTTCCCACGCGGGCGAAGCCACGGGCTACATCTGATACATTATAATGTTCTTGAACTTTTATTTATTTACAACAATAAATTTTAATTAATATAATATCTTAATTCTTAATAACTTCAAGGTCTTTAAGCATTCTACTCGTGTCGGTGGGATCGCTGTTCGATCTGAAACAATTAAAAAGATTAAATTAATTATAAATAACACATGTTTTTTTTATCTATCTACTCGTATCTAACTCGAAAGTATGTTTATTTGTTGTATGTCCTTTCACGGCACAACGTAACGTCGGTATGGTATAATTTTTGGTGTGGAGATAGTTGGGAGGATAAAGAGACCATAGGCACTATAGACCATAAAGATCAGGCGGCCCCGTAGTCTAGTTGGTATAAATCGACAACGTTTTTATTGGTATTTATTTTATCCCACGCGAGTGAAGAAACGATGAACATGTAATTAAAAATATTTCTCAGAAAAGTAAAATTGTTTAGAATTTTACAACCATAAAAACATATCATCTCAGTAATGAATATAATTATGTATTATACATCATATTATATCGTCATATCAACATAACACATATATTTAGCAACAATACAACAAAACATAATATTGACTATGTAAATAATTAATTATTACTTTTTGCTTACGAATAAGTTTATCAAACGTAACATTTACATTACAAGATATGCAAAAAATCTTCGGAAAAAATCAATAATTTTATCATGTCTTGGCGTCTCGATGGAGTGGTTTGATACATCGTACAGTCAGCATAACAATCTTAAAAGAAAACAGAATTATCCGTATTTTATCTTAGTAAATATCTTACCAAAATAAGAACGACAATTTTGGTTTCTTGTCTTTAACGCTTAACTGCTTCGATCTAGCTAAAAATTAATTATCTAAGAATAAACGATTATAATCATTTTTGTCCTCTGATTGTCAACTGATTAACTTTATTTTTGTTTTGTTAGCTATTTAATGATGAATTTTAATGTCATCAATAAAACATATACATGTTTTAATTGAAAATATTATAAGAAAGCACGTGACCCGTGCAATTTGATATATGCTTTCCAAATTTCAATAACGATTATGATCGAATTTCGACCATTAGGCGTACACTATTTTAATGAAATTATTTTAACCTGGTGTAAGTTAGTTTAAATTAAAAGGCTAATTTAAATTACTTGGCCGAAATCCATAGCTCTAAAGACTTCAATTTGCGAAATCAAATCGCAAAATCGCAAATTGCAAAATCTTTTAAAGGAATTTAATCAACAAAATAAATTATCATCCATTTCTGAAATAT
>DWPA01005555.1:0-11713 GCA_018251375.1 Calpodes ethlius
AAAAAATATAAAAACAATGATCGCCATATAAAATAGCAAGTATATTAGGATTTTGCGTAGCGTAATAAATTTTGGCATGTTATAAATTTCAATGAAGGCTCCTTAATAGATAGAGTATATTGGGTTACTTAACACTGTCAATGCAAATTTAACGGCAGTCGTAAACAGCGGGCGCGCCGACCCGACGCGGTGGTCAACGATTCTTGATTAGACGCTCCTGATAAATCTATTTATTTTATTACCAACATTACGACAACAGACCTTATACGTTCTTTTAAGTATATTAAATAATGGAATGACAATGGAGTGTATATCAAAGCGTTTAAATGGTAGGTAATATACTGCAATACTTTTCTGTGTGACATTCGTGGAGAATCTGTTTCGTTTCTCGGGATGTTTTTACCACATTATTTCAAATTGTAGAATATATTAACCGAGCTCTGTGACATGAGGCTATTAGGAATAGCAGTTAAAAGAGTTATTTTTATCCAGGTCCAGATATTATTTAGTGATCGGGCAAGGGACACGGATCCCAAAGTCCACTGCGACCATAATTGATCTATTGTCCAGATATTGCAATCATCATTTCCGCCGGTGTTGCTCGTGTCCGTAGATGACAGTGATCTCTTACTATCAGATGGCTCGTTTGCTTTTACATCAGCCCTTCAGGTTATAAAGAAAGTAAATTTAGAGTGTAACGAGTTAAATCTATTCTTTAGTATAACATTCCCTGCTTTTGGTTACCCTCTTGGACAACAAAAGAAGCAACGAAGTGTGAAGTCTGTGGTAAATGACGTTAAAGAGTAAACATATATTTTGGAAAACAAATTAATTAAATGAAATAAATTATATTCTTCATGTTTACTGATAATTGTGAAAATTTATGATCTAAAATAGGAAACCAATCACACAGAAAAAAATATCACCAAAGAATTTTCAAAAAGACAACTTACTGAATATTATAAAAATGGACTTACACTTTGAAAAATAACCGAAATTAAAAATATATATATTATAACGCTAGAATTTAGATTCCGCACTTCACTTGTAAATTTAAAATGGACAGGATTAAATAGAATCGAAATCTCGATACCCTTAATTTTAAGCACCTAATTAAATATTGCAGATGCTTATGTTTAATTAACAATAATTCCAACAAATAACACATTCAAAAGTGTGCCTATGAAATAGACAAATCGCTTCAGAACTAGAGACAGAAACACATTTGTTTCAAATGAAAGTAGTGTATCCAATTTGGACAAGGTTATAATTAGCCGAGCGGATTGTATCACGGCTCCCTCGGTCCCTCCCTACATATTTATCATTGCGGTGTTGACAGGCAATTTGTTATTGACTCGTATCTTCACGGCGAAGAAATGTGGAGCAAAGATGTTGTCATCACCTAAACAAGCCGCTTTGAGGTTTCCACAAAGATCGGTCGATTCTGAAGCTGTGAAGTCGCGAGGTGCTTGTAAATTTGTTCGAAATGTCTCCACTAATCGTTGGCATAGTTTGTTGTACACTTTAGGGGTCTTACAGCATTGGACTGGGTGTATTATTGATATTATTAAGCTATTATTAGTCTACTTTGCAACAATCCGCGATTAAAATGTATGACGGTATACTTTAAAACATGTGTGGTACCTCCCTCCCTCCCACAAAGGAAAGCATGCACTACAATAAATTAAAGTATATACCAACATACATACCATCACCTACACGTGTTTCGCTTCGAACCGGAGCATCAGCCCAGTTAATGTTTACATAGAGAAGAGCAAAAAACTTAATATACATAATTACTCTTTTGTTTATGGCTATAGTCAAACTGAACTGCGATTAAAATTTTAAACACTGTCAGTATGAAATATTTCCTTGCCACTATAAATTACAGCTAAAATCGAACGTAAGGAAGGTCGCTAATAATAATAGTTAAGCTTATTCAATTATAGAGTAAAAACAGAAAACTATAAAAAAAACAATGAATGAAAAACAATACAGATGAGATCAATTATTTTTTTTCCATTTCATATTTACCATATTATCAGCACACATATCTTATACAAAAAAGATATAAAAAAAACCTTTTAATTATATTCGTTCGCTATTAATTCTGAAATTACTCATCCAACGAAATTTTTGCACACAATTTGTAATTTGAACCAACCTAAAAAAAATGGGTTAGTTTACATCCGACAGGTGCCATTGTCGAGCCTGTGCAATGAAAGCCTAAATAAATAATGCAGAGCAATGTGTACTAGACATGCTACCTCTATACCAAAATCTGACTCACCAATAGTCATTTACACATGTTATAAAAATAGTATAGCAATGCTTCCGTATCGCTAACAAAAGCTTACACATAACTCGATCAGTCTCCCGCTGTTAAAGGCGGCCATAAAAGGCTTGTATTCCCTTTTATAACATATCGTAATATTTTATATTAGTTTCGGTAGCTCCTTAGTTTATGACTTATTGTGTTCATCAACACCATCATTGTATAGACAGTTGAATATCACGTTCAGATACGTTTATATCTGTATTTATTGTAGTATCTATGAATGAATGAAGACAGATACAACGGTATTATCGTCAGTATCGGACGCAATAAGCAGGCGAGACACAGGCGCCTTCATACTTTCACCCCGAAACCTTCCAATGATTACTAAATGGCTACTCAGGGAGTTTTAATGTTTAGAAATCCTATATATCTCACGTATCTTTAAAGGATATCTTCCGCGAAATAAGGGATTGCAATAAAATATCTGTCACATACTTGTGACTGGCTGAAATTGATAACTTATCGCTTTATTTAATCGCTTATCGCATTTTCCTGCTCTATTTATATAACAGAGTCTATAATTACTGTTTTGTATTTCATATATGCCACATTCTGACTCTGTATTACAAACATGGTAAGTTTCTTCAGCACTTTCAATTTACTTTTTCGAATTTAACAACGCTTCTACGTGAAGCTCGTGGTCTTTGAGGAAATCAAGACAAGATTTTACATTTCTCCCTCTCATCTATTCATCAACCGAATTCAGATGCTCGTTAGTTATTATGCTCCACAAAGCCAAGATATCTCTCTCGTGGGCAAAAACCGTTCCACTAACGATAGTCGAGATATCGTTCACAACTATTGTATGCTCCTCCATTATTTCCATCCTTATTAGCTTCTTTATCATAACCAATAATTTAACAAGATGCTTCAATGTGAATATCAACAATTTATTTTACAGTATCATTCGTTTCACTAGGACTAGGTTTTGCAAACTTCTTTGAGATTACACTTTATTCTATTTATAGTCGACTGCGATTAATATCCTGTTATGTTCTGCTGTGGTGGTTAGAATTTTCGTTTCTTCAAGGTAATACCAAAATATATTTATATTTATGCATTTATTTGTATGCACCAATGTACGCATGTAGAAAACTACCGTTCCAAACGGGACCATGAAGTTTTGTACAGGATTTCTGTGTATAAATTCAATGAGATAAGAGGAACAATCGCTGAACTAAAATTATTCCAAACACAATTTTATTGTTAAAAACCACTGCCTCTAAATTGTAAAGAAAATAATTACAGTTTCACTAAAGTAAAAGCATTAAAAACAAAAGTCACCCCTGTCAAATCCTACCGACTAATGGCCAAGCTTGCCGAAGCGAAGCAACATGATATTTCTTTGATGAGATGTCTTAAAGGAGTAATATGAACTGTTGGCACTGGTATGAGAGTTCATTTTGTCGTGAATTTAAAAGTTTCGAGCCAGCAACTTGCAACATTCGTTGAACGTGCACTTATTTTTGCAAACTTTCTCAACCCAAATGAAACTTGGACTCATTAGTGCTATATCGATCTCAACTTAAAATCGTTTAAATAGAAAACTTTAAACATATTCTCAAAAGTAATCATAAAATAAATGAGCATTATTAAATTCAATTCACCTGAATTTCACTTTGATATTAACATTGAGCTCAGTCGTTTAAGATTTTAAAGTTTTACATATACATTTGTATGTTTCAAATTATTTTGTCCTTTATAAAAATAAATTTGGTATGTACTTAAATTTACGTTTTATTTAGTTTGTTATATAATTTTATAGTTAAAACAAAAATAATAACTGTTTTTTTTTTTATAATTTCTGAGACGTTTTGATTACGTATGTTTCCTAAATTAAACTTAATTTATACATACATTCAAATTATGTAATGTCTGGTACATTGGATATCAATAAAAATAGTTATGTGTACATGTTTTCCAATGTAATTTTATTTAAAATAAATATATTAGGTGTAACTATTTTAATCACATCATACCTGTATATTATAAGGTTATGGTTGCCCGTTTCTTCCGATTCTTGAAGACACGTAACGAATCTGTAAACAAATACCAATATTTTGTCTCATTCATCCATTGTTAAGAAAACTACTGCTCATTAAGTAACTATGTCTAATTTTTTATTTGCTACTAGTAAAATATTGATAAAATCACATTATAAAATATAGGAGAATTCTCACTGTAATCTACCCATCTCTGTAACTACAGTACGGTTAATAACTGGGAATAATTACGGTCAATTCGAGCGAATTTGCACCACACCGAGCCGCTTGAGATGCATTTGGAAATGGACAATTAACTTTTGCCGCCATTACAGCATCAACTAATAACTTTACTAATTTCCATATAGCTGGTTATCTGTACTAATACTCTGTTCCTTAAGGGGATAAGTAAAGATTACAGATGAAATCTTTCATATCGGGGTTTAGGAACAGCATCTAAAATACTTATATGATATCGACAACGACAGAATTCATTGCTATTTTTCAATCGTTTTGCATATAAATAATTTACAACAGCCAATTAGCTTGAAATAGATTGCAAACATACATTTTATTCTCAATTAGAAAAACAATATAATTTTCTTCACTGAACTATCATTCACCTCCCGAGTGAAGTCAATTATCCTCAAAAAGTTAATTAGCTTCAGATCACATCAATCCACCGACATTTTGAGGTCGAATACACCTACACGAAAATTTTAATTATCGCGAAGTCACACAATAGGTTGCAAATACAAACCCGAAGACAGTTACATAATGTAATTTCGCCAGGCAACGCGTCTCAACACAGCTCTGCTATAACTACGTACGTGATCACACGGCCCTGGCGACGTATTGCGAACGCAAGAAAAATATTGCTTACATTATGTACACGCATTGCGTGTTAAATTGTTAGGATAAGAATGTCCTAACCCAGAAAGGTTATTCTCTTGCTATTCCACGTAGAAACTAAATTCTCAAATGTATTTAAATCTTCAGGATTAAATTAGGAAATCTTTTTACACACCTTACCTTCCATTTAAGTCTAAAGGTAGGGGATGTAGATACCATAACAGATACCATACGTATACCAGCCAAATTGACTTTATGTGTTATATTTTACTATTAAAATCAACAATGACGTAATAATAGTATCTGAAGTAGCAACTGCAATTTTTGTTAACAGAAACCCAATATTCTATCAGTAAAAAAGTTTTAAAATCATAATAAATAAGCCCCAGCTGCGCAGGTCAAATAAGAATGAGGCAGTACTTTCTTTCCTTCTCTCTTCTTCGTTTGCCAGCAATGTATCAGTGATGTCCTGTGTATTAATGCCCAAATTGACGGTGGTCAATTAAGGTAAGGCGAGTTGTCTTCTCTTCTGCATTTACCTAAAAATATATGTGGATTTTTGTGGAAATAAACGAA
This sequence comes from Calpodes ethlius, assembly GCA_018251375.1. Lineage (NCBI taxonomy): Eukaryota > Metazoa > Arthropoda > Insecta > Lepidoptera > Hesperiidae > Calpodes > Calpodes ethlius. The sequence goes on from DWPA01005555.1 coordinate 5,749, forward strand.
GCTCCCATGCTTTACCGTACACGACTTCTTTTTATTTGCTTTTATGCGTAAGTTCCAGAAAATGATTTCAGATTATTTTACACTCCTCATTTGCAACTGCTTTTTTAACTTTTGTCAAACGTCAAAAAACAAAAATCTTCAAAAGTACCCTAAATCAAACCCCGAGTACAATTCCTAAAAATATTCAATTCGATCAATAATTGACCTAAACAACGCCTGAAATATTTCGTGAGCAACAATTGTTTCCGGTGAGGGTACTTCCTGCTCTCAAACTCACGGATTACGTTTGACGAAGCGAAGCTAGGTCATGTTACTTACATACAAACACGACGCAAACATATCGTGCTCATAGCTTAAAGGAAGTAGTGACGTGAACCTGAATGGACGTTCATATATCGCTGCGTCAGCAAAACTAAGCGCGATTTCACGGGTCGCTGCCAACGACATATGTGAAATGCTTATTTTACGTAGGTATGTAAACGACGTTATAATCACTACCTATAGCTCGTTCACTCCTACACTCAGTTCCCACTACACAAAGGGTAAAGGTCATAGTCCATGATACTAGCTAAGTGAAGATTGATAGACTTAACACAATTTACACCCAAAGGGAAACTCCTCGGAGAAATAATGCAAATTGTCCCGCGATATTATCTTTGAGCACAGAAAGCAAGTGATAATTAAATTCTTATACGCACATTCCTAAAGTAATTAATTGTTCATTTACGTCAACATATCGCACGAAAATCCAAACAATTCCGAATCCAACTAACAAAACTCATCCGTACAACAGACAAGAGTGTCACTGAAAACTAACTACTGGCCGCGACCCACTTCCATTGTAACTGAATACTGCGACATCGAATGTGTAAAATGTAAAGTCAAATGTAGATTCAGCTTACGACTAAACTCTGTTTATCTTATCCTCAACCAATTTTTCCTAACGACAAAGGATTTTGTAGATGAAACATAATATTTTAAAGTCCATTTCAACATAATCTCTTCACCCCCACTCATAATAGCTGACCGACGCCGCAACACACTACACACGACTGAACAACACACGATAAAGCATAAAGCAGACTAACAGGGGATCGATCGCGCCGAGCCCCCAAAGAGTCAAAGGTCGAGCGTTGAGGTGAAAGTGACGACGCTGATGCTTTCCCTCGACGTGGGACTTACTTCGTGTCCTCGACTTTACGTAACAAAATGTTTATCCCCAATGCGACATAATCCATCGTAAACTTTCAAGTAATATTATGTGTAATATATATTCCTTTGTAGTATTGTGAAAAGGCTAAATGTGACATTTTTGAGTTCAGCGGTGGGATAGTTATGGGTTGTGATGATGATGACTTGATTAATGAGTTATATCATGACATCAGCATCACCATAGATATCATCAATACATAGCTGTCGAAAATAGAAGCGGAGAGTCCCTAAGAGTTTCGAAATTCGAACAATTTCTTTACATTCAAATAAAACTTAAAATTAAATCATCAATACCCTTATGAAGATCATATTACTGTTTCATTGTGAAGCCGCGACATATAATTTTAAACACAATACCTGCATTTATTACATAATTATTTTCTAAATTTAAGTTGACCGGTACCTAAGTTTTGCACATATTGGCAGCTGTACCATTTTCTTGTTATATCAAACCTACCAACATAATAGTAACCTCCTGTTACTGAAGTTTAATAATAATTAGAATCCTTCCCCAGCTTTTCATTTAGATCTTGAGCTCGTTTTGAGAAACTCATCAAGACTTCTCTAGTGTTTGTCCTTCAAGTTTGATATTATAAGAGCACCGAAATTGTTTCAGTACTGTTTATAAGGGGACTGTGACGAAAATTTCAAGGCGAGTAATCAAATGTCAAAGAGTATCCCTGTCAACGGTAGACCACACAATAACTTTGCTATCCACAGATCCCCAAACCAACCCGAGAATCCTTGACGAGCTCTGCGGACTTGTTTCCGGATGATATAAAATAGCGGTCCTGTCTGGGATCACAGAAGTAATCGAATCCAAAGTTTAATTACAACGTGACTGTATATCATTAAATATTTTTATCTAAATTTCGATACACTCAAATTGTTTTTTCGAGAAAATCTTCCGAGATCACCACATTTTATGATTTTATTTTTAAAGATCTTCCCGTAAATCTTTAACCTGATGAATTTCATAATTTCGTTAAGAACGAGCATAAAAATGATATAATTTTCATTCCATAATTGTTTATTCAACGTCAACGATATAGTAAACGAAGAATGACTTCATGAAATGGCCAATTGGGTCGGGTCACGACTTACAATACAATTGTATAACATGTAGCTCACTGGCTGTGTAGCACATCACGAGAGCTGAGACTTGAGAGGCGCGCCGGGCAAGTCAACAGATCCGCGCAGTAAGTATTTATTTCCTTGACGGACAGATAGTGGAATTGTGTAACAGATACTGTTAATATACATTATGCTTTATGTAGATTTCATATCAATATAAACACCTGAAGTCCTACTTATATTTACGGAGATATAACTACAACCATAGACGATGGTTAGTTTCTTCACATCATGTTGGTCTACAATGAAGCTTAAAATATATATACGTGTATGATAATACTCACGGCCATCGATACGTACGAAAGAGAGGAAATGTATTTTATTTGATAATGAAAAGTGATAATTCCAATGGTAATGGACCAAAAAATAGAGATAATTTTTCCATATATAAATTTATTTTGTATCTTGCCAAGGTAGCCTTTAAACGTTTCCTTGAAATGGTTCATTATTACGTACGACTAAGGGTACTAAGAGTCATTGTTCTGAGCTTACAACCATGAATTAAATAAGAAATGTATTGAATTAAAATACTAAATAGAATATATATATGCGCACAATAGTGACGATATTGTGTATACAAATGTATTTTTTAATTAATTCCGTAAGTAAATCTGTAAGCCAAGTTCAAAAATTTTAAGCAAATTCACCAAAACTTAAATATCTAGTTATATTTTTAATTCATCAGTTCTCTAAAACCCGAAATATAAAGATCAGTTTAAATTCTAAACTGTCCAAAGATTCTCTTTCTTACATTTATTCTGTAAAAAAAGGACGAATATTTCCAATAAAAGACTTAAGGATTAATTAAGACAATTAGGATAAATCTTATAGCGTAAGATCAGAAAACCAGCAGACCTTATTTATTTTTAAGGGAGAAAATATGTTGGATGAAGTAGTTCGGACCTTGACCTATTATCGAATGTTTGTTCTTTAATATTTTCACAAATAAGCTGCAGTTGCAACTGCAGTGGCACTCATTATCCCTTTGATGATAAAATTACAAGTCAATCACTAGTCCAACGAATTTGCGCTACCACTTCTTAAAAATGAATGTTTGTCTGTATGTCCTTTATAGAATCATAAACTATGCATTTAATCATATGATGATCTGTAGCAAAGTTGTTGTACCCACGAAGGTTTCTAAGTTGGTACGACCAATTTTCGACATGTGCGCCACTGTCATTTCAATTAATTTTTGTAGCAACGCGCGCAGGGTTCAACTAGTAATATTATAATAAAATTTATTTTCACAAGTCGTCTTCATGTGACTTGTCAAATTAAACTGGTCGATTTGTTTAAGGCTCAACAGAACATAAGTTAAATTTCATTTGATTCCATCAATAATATTTGTTGCCTCTTTGTAATCAGCTATTAGGCACTAGATGATGATATCACTAAATGACTAAACTATTTAATGATATTAGTACGCTAAAAACACTTTCCACGTCTAGAATGGTTTATTAAAGCTCTTAATAGCAGGTACTAAAGTTTACATTGGCTTGAAACCGTTTCGTAAAGCGATAAGTCTAATGATACTTGACGTTGAAGTGTTAGTAATACGGTTTACACATCTCTGCAATCTCGAGCTCAGATAATCAAACGATCTTTTGTTATTTCGAGTATATCATTTCATTCATGAATTGTAGAGATAAAATTGAATTTGATGAAGTTCATATTTCATCACATCTTAACACTTTGTTACGTTACGTAAATATTAATTTCGATGAATGTAAGTATTACTTCAAATGTTTAAACACTTGAATCTTTATTAATAAATACATGCGAAGTAATACATAAGAATTTTTCAGATAATTTATTTGTAGGATATAGTAAAACAATTTTTACAATACTTATAATTTTTTAACTAAAATTTTATTTTTTGATAAGTGTTGATATGTACTTATCTAAAAATTATAGTAGTCTCTGAGATATTAAGTTTGGTTTTCCTAAACCTTACCTTAGCCTTTTTGTAACAACATAAATGGCAAAGGCCATAATCTGCCACGTTGGCCACATGCGAATTGGCCGACCACACTCACTTTGGAGAATATTCCGGATACTTTTAGATAAGTATATTAGCTCCAAATACTTTGCGTGAAGTTAGTTAGTAAAAACTTTAAAATAGATATTTTGCACGTTTTATCTCACAATACACTGCATTACACGAACAAGATGTAACCTTGTTAGGAGGTGTTGTAATGTTAGCTGTCACATCAGTATCATCTATCCACAGATTAAACAAAAGTCATCATCGATAACCTATGACAACATTTCGAGCCAAATCCTAGCAAACCCACGTTTGAGAGAAAGTTGACACTAGAGCGCTTGACGTGTGAACAGTCCTTCAAATACGTGACGGATTTAATCGCTTGAAGCTCTCTCTCGAAGAAAATTTATTTAAGGATTCTGAACTCTATTCCGTAGAGAATATTAAAAATATCGAAATCCTTACTTTAAATGACATTACGTGAAGGGCTCGTGACTTTTCACTTTACTGTGTTGCAGAATCAGAACACTTTCAAATATTTCTATATTGTTGACATGACAACAACTGTTACTCGTCTCTGGACTTAAATTGGGTACACTACTTATATATTAAATTGAATTAGTATAATGAGTTACATTTGTATAAATAGCCAACAAATAGACATACATCTAATGATAGATGACCTACGTCGCCCATGGTAACCAGCAATACGAAAAGAAAGAAATATGAGAACAAGTGAAGAAAGAAAACAAAGAAATATTAGTGACATGCAATTTGTTTAATATGTTGATGATAATACAGACTATATACTAGATAAAATACTATATACTAGATAATATATACTAGATATGAGTTTCTTTATGATATCTGAAATGACTTAATTTTTTTATTATATGTGACGTCATGTCATGTGATGTCAAATCAAAAAGTCACTAAGCATTAAAACAACTTCGATGAACTAAATTCAAAAATACACGTAGATTAAGATATTACTGAACGCATCATAAATAAATCTATCGTAAAAATAGTTAAGGCCATTAGCAATAGCAAATCAAAGGCAGTTAAGCGGGGCACACACAGGGAACAGGGATAAACACCAGATATGAGGTCGGAACGCAATCATAGCCGTCGTCAATCTCTCCGGCTTTACAGGTAGAGTGGCCATGAGGTCACTTGATGCAGGTATATTCGGAATTTTCACTCAATAAGTTATATTACGTCAAATAGTTTAGGATGCCGTTTGTATTAGTGTATTAGTTTAAAATACTAAATAAAATGCGTAATTAAAATTCCATCAGTAATCATAATTATTATGTTATCTATATGCATAGACTTATGACGATTACTTTTTTAATATCATGTTGACCTAAAGTGAAACGTAAAAATGTATGTGATATTGTGATTGCCGACACGCACACAAGTGTGAGCATATTCTGTTTTAACTGTGCCTAACTAGCCAATAACTAAAAGTTATTGATGTACAACCCGACGTACGGCGGGTATCCACCCTTACGTAGTGCACATCCCACCAATACGAACGAAAAAATTTGCATCGTCGTTCCTTATGCGTACTGCGAAGGAATGGAATAGCTTGCCTGTGTCGGTGTTCCCTCCTGAGTATAATGTGGGAGT
>DWPA01005556.1:0-11713 GCA_018251375.1 Calpodes ethlius
GGCCGATACATTGGTAATTCTGCAAGCCGCAGAATCCTTTTCCATAGCCTTCAGAATTTCATCAACTCTTGGGTCCACTGACAGAACGCAGCCGATCGTTATAAGTGAGCCTACTTGTAATTGTACATCTAAAAATACAAATATTTAAAATTGCATCTTATACAACTATGAACTTTGTAACCAATACTATAAGTTAATTTTTGAATGAGAAAATATATATACTGTCACAAAAAAAAAATTGTATTAAAGGAAATTGAACCATATGCAGTTAATATACGAAATTAATTTTGTCCCATTGATAGAATAATCGCCATGTGCGTTGTAACATCTAAAATATATGTATTAAATTATTTCTGATACACTGAGCAAGGATCTTTCAGGTATCATTATTAATCTAACCAGGAAGGACCAGGGTTTAAATATATTATTTACTTACCTTTGTGCACTAAGTACTTCCTAGTGGATCTCACCAGATCACTAATAAGTCCCTCCTGCATCTTATGATATGGAGTAGCCTGGACCAGGGCAACACAACATTTTAATGCCACCAGAATAACACTGTGACTTCTTTCGTTATCCAAAATAGTAGTTAAAACTTTATGCATACATGTTGTAATATAACCTAGTGATATTGAAAATGGTATGAATGATGTAGTCACTTTTTTGCTGAAAACATAATCTTTTGTTACATTTTAATTGGGGTACTCACGATTTTTATATAATTGGGAAGTCAATTACTTCTACAATATATAATATTCGCGATAACATAAATTTAGACTATTACATATACATTAGTTGGTACAAATAATAAAAGGAAATTATTGCATTTTCTGTTAATTATAAAAGAAATATAAAGATGATTTAGTCTATGCCATGTTAAAATATGAATATATTAAATATTTATCTAAATACCATGCTTCAGCCTGGGCGAGATATATTTTTGAACCTGCCAAAAGGGCAAGAACAACACTGAGGACACTAGCTCGGCTGCTTACAATTGGATCAGTTAAGGCACAATAGGCGAGAGTCTTTTTGGCAGTCTCCTCTTTAAATAAATTATTTGCATTAGGTGTATCTGGTAGCAGAGCCCACCAATATCCAAATATTTCTTTCTTCTCTTTAATCTGAAAATATTTAACAATACATCTTAAAAAATTTGAATATCATTCATCATATTACTTATCTGTGATAGCAGTTTATTTTTTTATCCAATAATTTTCGAGCAAGTTGAAAAAAAAATGCAACGCATAGGATTAAAAATAGTTAAAAAAAGTACAGTAACAATAACTGTTAAAGGTGATCACAAACATTAATATTAGTTTTAAAGTATCTACTAACCTTAAACAAAACCAAAAATAAATTGGAAGCACTTTGCCTGACCCTAGATTTCAACGCTATTAATTTAGCCTCCCTACCATTTTCCACATCAGACATATCCGAGTCACTGGTCAGGGCCCAGCATGTTCTTCCCTTTTGTGATTCAAAATAATTCTGCGAAACTGGCTTGTATGCTGAATTGTTCTCGAAATCACCAACATCCTTCATTAAACTTCGATCAGATACTGGAATTTCTTTCTTCAAACTTTCAATTGCATTATTCTTGTGTTTTCGTACTTTTTGTTTCTAAAATAAAGATCTTATATTGAAATTTGGGAAATATTAGAAATAAAGGATGATCAGTAGCCTCTCATGGTAAATAATTAATGAAAACATTGTTGCATTTGAATAGCAATTTTGCTATGCCTTACAGGTAACTTTAAAGCAGCCAAAATGTTCCCAGTAACCATAATGATCACCAAAATATAACTAGGTCATGTTGAAAAAACATGGTAGGAAATCTACTGTCATGAGGCAGGCTCTCTATAGGCAGTGGCCAGCTTAAAAAAGCTAGAACACACTGTTCGGCGTCAGCCTAGACAGCTTTTAGTGTAATAATTCAAATCTATTGTCTAAATTTACCTTTCCTCCTTTTGGATTAGTTCTCACTGGCACTGCTGCAACTGTTTGTTGTGAAGGCATTATTCTTTCTGGTTTACCTTTTTGCTCAATGACTCCATACAAAATGAAGTGCCTACATATACCCATTACCTCTGGCATAGAGAACTCTATCTTCTGATCATTAAAATACAGGTGAGATAACACTCTAAGAGCATATGTTACCACCTAAAAATAAAAATAAAAACATTGTAATTACAACTTCACACAATTTAATATAATATTGATAATTCACAGCAAAATATATTTGATTTTTAAGATTTGCCTTTATAACTTCAAATTGATAAAAGATCATGAATAGTATACTATTATGTACGATGTATGTATGATTTAAAAAATCACAGGTGATAGTATCTCTAAGATGAATATACTTATAATAATCAACATAGAAAAACTTACTTTGCAATACAGAAATTCATCTAAAGATTTTGTTTGACCTTTCATCAAAAATCTTATGATTATAGCTGATATTTGTTTTTTTATTTCAAATGTAATATTTGATTGTTCCATTTTACTTTCCTCTAATGTTGATATCAAACATAATATACACTTCATTGCAGTCAAGCTTGTTTGCAATGGATTCTGTTCTCTTAAGGTGTGACTATTGTCAACATCTATTGCATTAAGCAGAATACCTTGATCTCCGAGTAATTCTCTGGTGAACTGGAAATTTTATAAATGCAAACTTTATTAGAAAACACACAATGAAGATATTTGTCTATATAAAAAAAACTATTCAATGTATCTGTACAATAAATTGTTTTATATGTATAGATTTTTATCATTATATTTATGAAAATACCCCATAAAGGTAATTCATAAAATTTACACATCTGATATGATTACAAATGAAACAATTTAACAAAATGAATAGAAAGTTTATTATAAATGTTTCATTTATAGTTTCTTATATAATAAACGATATTTACCTCAAAAAAACAAAAAATACTGAGTGTTATTTTACATTGTAGTTGTACAGATAATTAAAATCAACAAAAGTTTTTTTTATACTATATTAACATTACTTTACAACATACAAACCTTTAAACCAGCTACCGGATCACACTGCAAGATACACTGCAGATTATGAAGAATATCAGGTAATATAATTTCTGAACACTTTTTTAAACAATCTATATGCCAAGCCAATGATTTCCATACATAATCTCTTGTCAGTGCCATATTCTGCTTTGTAACCATATTATTAATCAAATGTGAGGCCTTAGCAGCTAAAAATTCATCAGACGGTCTTATATTACTGCAAAGGGCTGATATTAGTGAGGTAACATCCTGAAAAATAAAATGTTATTATGTATATAGCATACAAGTCCATTATAACATGACAAAATATAAAAGTAACTTTGATATTCCATGTTCACTACAACTCCCAATAATTGAATAGATTATGATGAGATTGAGCATAGTATACAATCACATTGAAGATGGAAATAGAACTAAAAATACATATCTGAATCACATAATAGACATTATCTCCTAGGCATACATACAACAATGGCTGTTGACATTAAGTGGATAGATAAATGTACTTGGATAGCTATTGCACTATTTAAATTATGTTTTTATAATACAAAATAAATAATGAAATATATTTTTAACATTATTATATTATGCTTGAATCTTAATAATAACTGTGAATGTTAAAATCTGCTTTCTGTATTAAATATATTTGCTAATAAATTAAACTGATGACTAACGTGCAAATACTTAAAAAACAAATAGAAATAACTTTTACTGATGTTACCGTTTTAATATGAAATAAAGGAGGTGATGTAATGTGTTGTTTAAAAAAATATAAACGACATTGCTACAAAGAACCTATTACACGTATTTATGTGAATTCCTAACACTTCCATATAAAACATCTTATTGGATTTAAAATAAAAACATCACCAAATTATAACTTACCTGATTCCGTACGAATAACTCAGCCTTATAAGTTTTAGCATTCAATTCATCTATAAGAGAATTAACCTTTCCTTTGTTATATTCCTTAAAAGATAGAAGACTACATAATTCTTCAGATATAAGTGAGAAATCTTCATAAGTCCTATCTGCCATTTCTCTGAGAATAAGAAGTAAATACTAATTTAACCATCAATAACTTTATCATTACTTATTTTTACAGCATTTTTTATCATACAAGTATTTTAATAGTTAGAATAGAATTAGTTGTTCCTCATAATTAAAGCATGTTAAGATCACAACACAAACTTATGGAATCCTTTGCTCATCATCGGAAAGCTGACTCAAAGTCACAAACTTTAACAAATGAAATGATCAATGTGTTGACATTGACAAAGACATCAGAGTTGACATTGACGGCTTCACATAGACTATGTAAACTATGAATCCATAGTGTTACAGCTATTATTTCTCGTAATTTGAGAAGAAAGTGAAACGTTCCCGAATTTCACCAGACTAAACATTACATTTTTACGCAAAAATTAGATACTTATAATAATATAAAGATATCTTCCTCTTGCTTGAGTCAGTCACCAAACTGCTCGTTGAGCCAATTGTTTCATTTTATCTTCTTCTCTTGTTTCGTGTTGGTGATGCCAATGAGCGACAGGAAGCATGTACAATAAAAAACGAATACGGAATCTCTTCGGAATATGTATCGGATGGCTCTTGACATTTTTTTAATTGACATAATGATGACCAGTATAATAATTTTAGATAGATAGGCTCGGTGGAAACCTACTTATATAGCATTGCTTTTCCATAAATTAGACACTGCATTTCTTTGAATAGAATCCTTTTTGTAAACTAATAAATAAGTAGATACTTATTTCAGCACCTTATCGAAAAAAAATATTCTACGTTACATAATAATACATCAAAATTGACATTTGTTTAAATAATTATAACAAAGTCACACTTTCACAACTTTTTACTAATTGTACATCAAAATGACCTTATTTAATAAAGTACAAGATAAAATACCGTCACATCACCCTTGGGAAAGAATAGTAAAGAGTGCATACGCAAATAAAATAAAATATGGACATAATTCTATACTTAACCCTCCATATCCAAGCATCAAAGAGAAGTTTCCTGATAAATCTCATATAAAATTTACTATTATTGGAAATAGGGTTACGGAAGTGTTTAATTATTGTGTTAATTTAGTTAAAGGGTTACATAAATATAGGTGGAAAAGCTTTGACAATCCTGTGATCAAAGGTACCTATGTGTTTCATCACTGCTTTGTTATTCCGTTGAATATATATGTAAGTATGTACTTACTACTGTAGCTCAGTTGGTAATGACTCGACCAGAAAGACGCAGAATTTTCAGTTCGATCGCGGCACAGATTACCCTTGTAATATGTAAATTCCAACTGGGGAAATACAAATTGGTTGTCGTGTACAGGGAGAATGTTTTATAGATGTCTGGCTAGTATCTCTCTTGAAACCTTTCAACTCGTTGCTGTAGCAGTGATACGAACACAGTTCAGTTGATCTCTTGAGTCAAGTAATCTCTTTCTAACAGCCTTCTCAATATTGCGTATCCATTATCCTTGAATCGGTTTCTCAGCAAAGGTCAGAAAGTCACAACATTCATAATATTAGTTGTTATTCTTTTATTTACTAGCTAATCCATAGATAGATTATTGAAAATGACTGTTAATCGACAATGCCTCACTAACGTCTTTATTGTTATGACATCTTTTTACTTAAATAACTGAACAGACAAGCCAAGGGATGGTAAGTAGGCACAGTCGCAATACGGTATTTTTTCATACCCCTTGTTGTGAAGCAATGTTCTGGTAGATTCCATCTACTATTTTAATATTTCCGAACTGATGTAATATAATAAGACTCTATTTCCGTGAGATGTAGCGACGGAGAAGTGGCAATCGCCAGTATTGAACAGTAGCATTTATTTGGTTCGAATCAGTTATTTTTTTTTAATATATAGATTATGATTTTACTAGATAAAACAACTATTTCATAGGTACACAAAATATTATTCCACTCCAGTGTCTATCTATCTAACAGCCTTTCAGCGTCCACTGCTGGACATAGACCTCCCTGCCATTCCGACCGTCCTGAGCCCTCTTAATCCAGGGGATTCCCCCTATCTTCTTTAGGTCATCAGTCCATCTGGTCGGGGGCGACCTGCATTCCTTTGACCATAGTACGGGTCGTCCATAAAGGACTTTTTGAACCCATCGGTTGTCGGTCCAATTCGGTGTAGGTATCATAAACTTACTGTCTTACAGGAGTGACTTCTGTCGAATGGCCAAAAATATGGAATGACCTTAAGATCCAGTATGGTGGATTCGCTTACTGCTTGAGCAGCCAAGTTGCCGTTTTAATTAATGACAAATTTTTGGGTGGAGAAAAAGAACTTAAGGAACTAGTTGAAACCCGATACACGTATCATATTGTATTGAATTATAATAAGGAGGGAGTGGATCAGTTTTCGAAATTTATAAATGCTTCTGGCGTAAGTCTAGTATTCAGTATCAAAATATTATTTTATGATTTTTCCATTAATTACACATTAACGAGTACAAATTTACAGAGACCATGTGCTTATATACATATTTCAATCAATGACGAACATACTGGCACTCTTATATTTATGGTAAGTAATTATTTTGTTATAATTAATTTAATACATTAAACAAAATACAAGTAGGTAGGTACTTACTTATTACGATAAGTTTCCTTTTACGAAATATAATAATATAAAATGTTCAGTAAAGAAACTTAATTTAACTTTAAGTATCTTATTTTAGCTCTATGCAGATTTAGTACCCAATACATGTGAAAACTTTCTTCGTTTATGTAAGACTAAAAAAGGAGGTTACTCGGGTACACCGATCCATCGTATTGTGAAGGATGGCTGGATACAATGTGGAGGATTTGGTTTGAAAGCCGTTGACTTGGACTGCGAAAACTTCATCGTTCCACACGACCGCCGGGGAGTCCTTTGTATGGCTAATGATGGCAGGTAGGCGTTGGTCAACCTCAGAACGAAGAAACATTTTCGTACTTTAGCCTACGCATATGAATGATTACAGTTTTATATTAATTCAATCGCTAACATCGAAGTATAACAAAGATAGGAGAAGAAGGAGAGAACAATTTTCTCTTGCCATAAGTCCTTAATATTTAAGAACGTAAAACTTATTAACTTATTACGTAGGCACGCATAGAAGTAAACACTTAGTCATATCAACATGTGTGTTATTCAGATATTTTTCGTTAGGTATATATTTTATGATTTAATGCTTTATAATAACTGATTTTTCTTTAAAATCTTTAAAAACTTCAATATCCAGACATGTGGATTGTTCTACGCAATTTTTCGTTCTGCTGCAACCGGCGCCATGGATGGCCCGTCACTACGTAGCCTTTGGTCAGCTAATAGATGGAGAATCGACACTGAAAACAATTGAAGCTGTGCCAACATGGTATGAATCCCCACAATCAGAAATAATAATGTATGAAACTGGTATTTTAAATTTGGAATGCCAAGATATCATGATAAACAAGGGCACTAATGAATATATTCAAGGGCATATAGAAGATCTCAATGCTTTGGGAGATATTTTATACGAGGTGAGTATTACGCTTCATAATTTTACGAATTTAAGATATAGGCTACTACTATAAGGTCATCAGAGGTTTGGAATACCCTGGTTTAACGTGTACCCTACAAGTGTCGTGTTCAAAATATGAATGAAGCAGACCAAGATGTTATAGTGCGTAACTCGCCTTTTTTTACATCCCTACATGGTTATGGTTTATGCCAACTTACCAGTTACACTAGGCAGAATGTAATAATTAAATAATCTGTTATTTATTCACATAGTTTTAGGATATTTTAAAATTTAGGTATTTATGATCTAGGAGCTCCTTGTTAAAGTTTTTTTGGAGGCGGATCTTCGATACCGGGAGAAACTATTAAAAGAAGATCTTGAAGAAATGTCAATTGAAGAGGATCAAGTAAAACACGATATTAGAGAAACTGAAAGGTCTTTATTGTCACTATTATGTTTGTAATAGTCTTCTTATATATAGAAATGAATGTTTGTCTGTTTGTCCTTTATAAAATCGTAAACGATATATTTAATCACGTGATGATCTTTAGCAAAATTGTTGTGCATTTCAATGAATTACACATATTGCCATGTCTGTTCGTGTTGGCGTAGCAACGCGCGCAGGGTTCAGCTAGTGCTACATAAAAACAACAATGTTCTCAAACATTTCTGTTTTCCAGATTCATACGTAAGAAAGGCGATATGGACAAACTTCAAAAGTCCCAAGTTGACAATCAACATACGTCATTGGCTGCGAAACCAAATCAAAAATCTCAAATCGATAACCGCCGACCTTCATCAGCTAGAAGCCAAGCTGACAATCGGAGACCGTCGTCCGCCATGAGTCAATACGAAAATAACGAATTCGATGTGGAGGTTTATGAGTACGAACCGGAGGAGCATTCGTACAAACATGTCTCTCTTGCTGGGTCAAGCGGTGTTGTAGAAGCGAAACCTGAAAGACCGTACTACATTGCGCTAACTGATGTGCCATACCCCGGAGATGTCGATTCTACATTTGATTTGAAAAAGTTTGCGTTTCTTTTTTATTACCTACACATCATCCATCCATCCATCTGAATATCAGTCTTTGATTGTCCCCTGCTGGACATAGCCTCCCCTAATTAACGCCATTCAGATCGGTCCTAAGCATATATTATTACTTATATCTAATATATAATGTTGCGTTTTGGGACTTCCTGATGTTAAGTAAATACCCTCGCATTTACTTATCTGCCTAGTCGGTTAACAGCAGTTTCCAATATGCTCCTTATCCATTATCCTCAATTCAGTTGCCTAAAACTCAGTATTTGTTATTATTATAATCTATCCAGAGACAATGAATAGATTATTGAAAATTGCCGTCATATAAACACAAGATGCTCTACCATACCATTTTTCTACTTTTCTAGGGCTAACAGCGTCCAAATAAATTGGACAGCAGGCAGCTGATTACAATAAAAACTCAATACTGAACGTTACTTACATATAACTTACCTATATCTTTTTGTTTTCAGAATGTTGAGAGGCGACTACTGTCTGGAGAGTGACTTACAAGTCAGTGGGCACGGCAACGTGAAAGTGCGCCACGCCTCATACATCTCTGAAATGCTCCGATTAGACCAATCCGAACACGGCTCTAGTAAAACATTTAATTGAATTATTTTTAAAGCTGTTTTTTAGTAGCAATTAATATGTTTTAGTTAATTGCCATTATTGTTTAGCTTTTATACGTATTTTGTATACTAGAATTTTTAAAATAAAGCTTTATTATAATAAGGACTTTCATATTTTATTTAACATGATTGTAGGACAGTTTTAAATAACCTGATTTGAGAAAAGCTAATTGTGATACAATTTTTCCCAGCTTCATCTCTGGATTCAGACGACGAGGTGGAAATTAAGAAATATCTGAAGTAAGAGAATTATTTTTTAATATTCATATATAATACATTTTTTCGTATGCAATGATAAGCAAACAATATAATACTGATAAACATTATATTATTATTAATTTAAATAATTCTCGGCAGCTTGTGGTCACACTAAGCCTTAGTTTTTCTGGCCTTCAAGAGATGACTAGGATCGTTCAAATCCCCAAACAGAGTACTTCCGCCCCAGTGATATATTAAAATATAGATTAAACTTTTTTTTTTAACAGACTACACGTTGATCGCGTGAGCTTCGCCGGGAGTGTTGTACGGAGTATGGCCAGAGGTTTTGGAAAAGTCAATATTTTCGAAGATGCCAGAAAGTAAAATCATACAATTATATTTTACATTTTCCAGGCAAAGCAACTTAAATGCGAATCCATTTTTTTTTTATTTTAGGTCAGAACTTATAAATGACGAAGATTTAAGAAAGCTCAGGTAGATTCTAGACCGATCTAAATGATAAATTTGACGTGTTATGATTTTATTACTAATTAGATTCTTTAAACGACAGAATTCGGATGTCAAACGATTCTAAATCGCATGAAAACGCAGACAAGTAAGTAGTCTCTCTTTTATAAATTAGTGTAGAGCAAGGTTTTTTTAATAGTTGTTTTCTTAGCAGTTATAGCCTAGTGGTTCGAGCGTCAGTTTCCCGAACGTGGGAGCGTGAGTTCGAATCCTGCACGCACCTTAAATTTTCATAAAGTTATGTGTGTATACTATTTAATTATCACTTGCTTCGTAAACGAAAACATCGTTAGGAAACCTGCACATCTAAAAGTACCCCAGAATATTCTTAAAGGAGCGTAAAGTCTGCCAATCTGCACTTGGCCAGCGTGGTGAACTATGGTCTGTACCCCTCACATCGTGTAAAGAGAGTCTAGCCCAGCAGTGGGACGGTTGTCGGTTGTGATGATGATGTTTTCTTTTGTTCTTTTTTTATTTTTATTTTTTTAGAAAAGTTTCAATAGCTGTTCCCACTTACGAGAAAAAAGATAATCAGAAAATTAAAAGGAGACAAACAGGCTTTCTAAGACCTGAAGATTTGGAACGTATTAGTACGTTGAACAAATCCAGCAGTATGCCTTCAATAGATGAAGAAGAAGAATCCACAACTACAGTCAGGTAATATCGCGTCAGGTCCTCCCCCCTGCACGCTGTACCACGACCATTACAGAATTAACAGATAAATAATTATAATTCAAGTATATTACAAGTACATTTTTCACAACTCTATTCTATTTCATTACTATTACACAGGAGGCATTTTGAAGCCATCGTACTGCAGTTTTTAACTATACTCTATATTACAGGAAAGTACGAATAGCCCCGTCCGCCATAGCTACTCAGACTGGCGCGAAACCAAATCGGCGACAGACTGGTTTCATAAAACCTATGGTAAAACTATCGGACTTAGATATACCGAGGCAATCAGCGCTCTCACGTTTATACGATGATTTGGATGTCACACATGAAGAAGATGCTTATGGACCTATTGGACCTACTTTGAAGGATTACAAGTGAATATTTTGTTTTTATCTTTATGGTCATTACGTAGGTATATAGTAGTATAAGTTTGAAGAACTTATTTTATTTTATTTTATTAGATAAGTTTTAATCTAAGTCACTGAGAGTGTCAATTTAGTTCTATATTATCATAATAATCATTTCAGACCACTTTCCGAAGTACAGCCAAAACACATGTTGCTCACTAATTCACCGAACTCACGTATCAGGAGCGACGACAGCGCCAGAGATAAATATTTACGTCACGTCCAATCTGAACATTCATATGAACACGCGCTTAGTTTCCAACATAGCAAGAAAGTCGCACGCAAAATATCTTCTGATTACGTGAAGACCATTGACCAACTGCAAAATAAGGGGGAACCCTCCATTCGAAGTGTGGAGTTCGCAAGGACGAGACCTTGCATGTCAGTGTCGGAATAGCAACTGAAAAATCAAAAATATTACGAAGAAAACAAGAATGCCACTAAAATGTTAACTGTTATGCCTCCTTCGTCATCTTTTGGTGAGAAAAATAAAAATTTTGCAGCAATTTTGCTGTAAGTAGCCAAAATACCAAAAAGGTGTTATATATACTGTTGGAATCAGATTAAACAATTGCGTCGATTGATTTGATCAAAAAAATATATTTTTGTTTGGAAAATTTACAGCTAACTTATATTCTAATTAACCTATTATT
>DWPA01005557.1:0-11713 GCA_018251375.1 Calpodes ethlius
AACACCCATGACTCGAGAACAAATATTTATCTGTCACATAAATATCTGCCCCGGCCGGGATTTGAACCCGGAAAAAACGATTTTAATTCAGCATGAATTGAATTACAGTATGAAAACAAATGACAGCTTACTGTAAAAATTATAGGTGAAGGTTGGTAACCATTCGGCATTTATTGGCACTTATTCAACACACCATAGACACCCAGTACTATCAATCAGCACGGATTCTGCGCAGACCAGCACTAATAAGCGCTGGCAGGTCGGCGCTGATAATCTGCTTTCTACGCCTACAGGCACTTCAAACAGAGAAGAAAAGAAATTAATTTAAAATTTAATTTTACGCAGAATACCTATCTGTATAATCAGTATTATGTAATCCTAAAAACAAACAGCAGACTACATAAAAGTTAAAACATTCACATACTAACGAGTATTAAAATATGTTCCACCACATTCGCAAGAAACTGGAATTGGATTCCAGAGTTGAAGTGCCGGCGCTTGTTATACGGAAACTATTTTTTGTTTGCGCTGCGATTCCTAGGTGCAACTGCCCGTGACAATAAAGGATCGCGAGGCGTTGGATGTGGCATTGCATTGAGTTTGAATTAATTTTGCGCAACTTCGTGCTTAACCGTGGCTTAAAATCTTGTTAATTAACATCGGAGAACTATCCTTCTCAATTTTATGCTCAAGGCGAAAAATAAAAGATAATAAATGACAAGAAAAATAAAAAACTTTTTAACAACGACCTTGTAGCCCTATTAGCGTAACCCTAGCTACAAAGTGAAGCATCCTGAGATAGATTGACTAAGACTGAATCTCACAGTTAAGTGTCTATTTTGTGAATATTTGCCTGGGAAGCCTCGCACGCAAATATATACATAATTATATTATTGATGAGCTAATTAAAACAACAATTACACTAAATGTCACCCAAAGCTTACATACTAATTACAATACATGAATGAAAACCCCATCCGAATATACAAAATCATTTCTAAGATTAGCATTAACCAATGCAAAAGAAACACAAAAAAAGAAAAAAATCAGAATATATTATTTGTGAAATTAATTGTTGCTTTAATAAGTACCTCTAATAAAAGTTTTTCTTAAATCTGTTCTGTATAAAGACATTTATTAATAATTTTTTTACAATAAATGTTGTTAAAGATGCAATTTTATGTCAATAGCCTTAAGAACAGAACAACATAACGATAAGTGATCACAGCTTGTGTTCAATTGATGGAATCGATGGATTTCAACGAATTACCACACAGGATAATGAAGTATGACGCCACAACCAAACACACAGAAAATTTATCATCTACGGTTGTATACTGAGTTATATAAGCTAAGCGTGTTATAAAAATGCTTGATACGAGCTTTACATATTAAATACTTTACATGAAATATATTCAGATTGTAGTATAAATATAAGGACCTACGCACACAGTTTTATTATCTTACTAAATCTTTTGGCAGCACGTCATATCGTATCCATCTTTACCTGGCTCCTTGTAAAATTGCATCCGCAAGCACCAAGTTGCTTCCACATAATTAGATTGCCGCTCCAAGAGGGAAGGTGTAAAGAAAATAGCATAGTTTAATTTATTTATATTTCTCTTGACGAGATTTATGGAGCTTTTTAACTAGTTTTAACCGGTTTTAATTTATATAAGGATTTTTACAGTTTTAAGTCTTACGGAGATTCAACCTTCTTCGATTTGATGTAAACTTTTTCTATTTGTGATAAATCTTTCTGAATAATGCAACAGAATTTGCCATCAAGTTTTCTACCATCCAGTTAAATCCCTACGGTAGCTGCGTGGTGGTAGAATATTGTACCACTTGTACCACAATGGTGAATTCTTGATTGACAGACTTCGTACACTTTTGAGAATATTATGGAAAATTCTCACGTGTGTAGTTTTTACCACTTCACTAATTGAATGAGCTTAATTATTGTTGCCAACCGTACATCACTAAGTGTCCGTTAAATAAGGCGCACAGCACGAAAGACTCGGTCAGACAGAACTTCTATAACCAGTTCCCCCGGGACAATGCGATCGCTTAACCTGCTCAACGATACTTACATGGAACATGTAATAAAATATTAATTATAATCATTATTTAAAAAACGCTAACACACTCATACCATCGCAGTAGGATTCAAAGTGTCGCGGGTGGCATGGACAACATAAATAACACGTCACTAACACTCATGACCGAGAACAAATATTTATCTGTCAATTAAATATCTGCCCCGACTGGGAATCGAACCCGTTATTAATGTTACGCAAAGTTCCCCCACACACAAGTGTTACATTAAGATAGTTTTAGCCATTTAATGTTATTTTGTAGAATTTCTTTTAGAAATCGGTAAAATTACATTACTGAAGGATGACATGAATACAATGTAAAGAATGGCTAACTTTAGCGCAGAGCAATTCCCGTCGGATGTGAGGAGGGTCAATTGTACCTGCTGGAGGATTTCATTACTGTCCGAGCTGAGACACCTGTCGCAGCCTCGCACATACCTTGACCTTTCGTGTCTCGAAATATTTCGTTTCAGTGAGGGCTGTGGTAGGATTTTTTTGTTTCGATACGAATCATTTACCTCTATAGTAGAACGCTTAACAAGATTTACAATATAAAGTCATTAGTATATTAGTTTTTATCATCGGCAAACTAAGTTTAATGTTAAAATTGATTTGACCTTTTAGGATCAGCGCCGACTAACGGAATAGCGGCAAAGAGAGTAATTTAATAACAATCTAAATGTAACCTCAAGTGATTATTTATACGATAGTAATTGGAAAAATGATACTTAACAATCGCAGGGGTATAGAGAAGCGGCGAAAAGGCACGTAGTGTTTGACGTCGTGCGGTGATTTTGATTTCAAGGCGCTTATGAATGACAAACCATTAAACTGCTCTTTGCCGTCGCTCAATCAGTCGGCGGTAACCCTTTTATTTTCTTCAAACTTCTTAACCTTACTAAACAGTAATAGGATCAAAGACAGGCCTAATTTTAAAAGCACTTTGTACCAGTCAACCTCCGAGACGTAAAAAACATCTATGGCTTACTCTTCTAACCGACCTTCTTATCAGTTGTTTCGTTCGCACTCATTACTAATCACTATAGCAATTAACGCAATTATATTTATTACATTTATTAATCATTCATAATTATGAATTAGCTTTAATGCATTGATCATCCCGAATTCAGTAATTTACCTACCTAATTAAAAGAAAAATAACAATTTGTTAATGCGTAATATATTATAATTACAACTTACGTAAACAATATTTTTATTCATTATTTATTTAAATGTGTTTGCTTAGGAATTCATTAGAGTTCTCATCTGACGTATATCCTCTGTACGTAATTATTCGTACATTATTTTCTATATGTTAATATTTTAATTAGGCATTTCGTAATAAGTTTTATTGGCTTTTTGCTTGTAGAAGTTGGTTAAAGGCGTGGATTATTAGGAAATTTCAACAAAGATTTTAATATCATCAAATTGTTGAGTCTTGTCAAAACATATTTTATCTGGTAATTCAAAATTCAATGTATCTTTCTCTGCTTCTTGCAAATATATGGGTCCACAGTACAGTCTATTAACAGGTCAAGTTTTATTTACATCTTGTAATTCGGTTACATTGATGAATTAATGTCTGGCTTTTTAAACCTTTATTTAACTTACAATGTTTGTTACTTTATTAGTATATTTGTTTAAGTCAACAAGGGGTCTTATAAAAGGAAAATTCATATGTTTTTCACATTATAATTGTATTTATTTATTCAACTTTATTAACACACAACGGCAGTGATAGCCTAGTGGTTCGAACCTTGGTTCCTCGAACGTGGGGTCGTGAGTTCGAATCCTGCACCTCTAACTTTCAAAAAGTTATGTGCGTATCACTAGTTAATTATCACTTGCCTCGGGGAAAGAAAACATCGTGAGGAAACCTGCATGCTCGAGAGTTCACCATAATGTTCTCGAAAGTGTGTGAAGTCTGCCAATCCGCACTTGGCCGGCGTGGTGGACTATGGCCTATACCCCTCATCTCATGAGAGGAGACTCGAGTCCAGCAGTGGGACAATTATGGGTTGTAATGATGATAATGAACACACAATCCGTCTCCTCCATAGATAACTTATTTCCAGGAAATTATTATTACATGTTCTGTCTGAATTCTAAATTTCTTTAAAATCCATGCAACCATTGATTTCTTATTTATTAACAAAGATTTAGACGTCCCATCATCCCAAAGGAATGTGGAACTAAGATAAAATCTGTCCTATGTACATATCGTGGACATGGGCTTCTCTGTGCGCCAAGTTTCATCTTCATTTGTATAACGGTTATCGCGTGATATAAATATAAACAATGGAGTTAGCACAAAGGATATAACACACAGACACAATTCCCTTATAAGTTTATTTACGAAACTATTAAGAAACTTAAAAATGAAAAAGAAAATAATAAACGCTAACACACTCATTACCCCGCAGTAGGATTCCCTGTATCGCGGGTGGCATGGACAACACAAGTAACACGTCATTAACGCCCATGACACGAGAGCAAATATTTATCTGTCACATAAATATCTGCCTCAGCCGGGAATCGAACTCAGAACCTCTCGCTTCGCAGGCAGAGTCACTACCAACTAGGCTACGGAGCTAGGGTACTAAATCTGTTATATTTTAACTCTCATATAAAAAGTTGTCACCAATATGTATAATAAGGGTACATAATATAATAACCGTATTTGGCATACATTAAATTATTTTGATGATAACATTTTTCACGAGGATTCCTATAAGTCAGCACACCTGTTTTTAAACGAGGTGTTCCACAAGGAAGTATTTTAGGCCCAAAGCTCTTTATATTTCACATTAATGATCACCTAAAGGTCACTTAATGTTCATTGTTTGCAGATAATATTGCAGTTATTATGACTAACAAATATCAGTAGTGAAATAAACAATACGATGGACAACATTTTAATATGGCTCAGAGAAAACAATGTTCAAATTAATTTAACAAAATATAAACACTGTGTATGCTGTAGTTGTGACGATAATAATATAATTAACACAAATTCTGTTACATTTTTAGATATAAATGTACAAACATTATTAATCAATTTTCCTTAAAATTTTCATTAAATGATAAACCCATACTAAATGTATATAAGAAAATCATTCCTAACTACAATTACAGAAAAGAAATATTCCTTTTATTTCTTAAAAAATAGTATGTCTTCAAAAATTATGTAACCAGGAGCAGTTCAAGGTTGTTTTCTTGGAATTAATTCGTAGCGTGCGTATTCGTTACGAATACCAAAGAAACTTGGCTCAAAGTGATTCTGTATGGAGGGGTGTTCCTTTAGCGTATATTTGCGAAGAAGCAAAGCCAAGCTAACCTTCATTTGCATATACGCTAACTTTATACCTGAAAACAAACAGAGATTAATATCAAACTTATATTAGAAAAGTATGAAATATAAAAAAGATAAAAAGATATGTAAGTGGCAGACGTAGCCAACGAACAGCCATACGTCAAGCTGGAAATATTTTTCACAGACGACTTCGACTATTTACTAAGGCAGCTCGTCTCTTCGTTTGTTATTTGATTACATAAAAAATGACAAAGAGAAATGCACAACTAAAGCTTTTTCACTAGAAGTGTGCGAGGTGATATTAAGAGATTCATTCAGTATCTCGCTGTTTAAATGCTATTCGGATGATGAAATTCTAAAAATGAACAAATTAATTGATTTGTTTTTATTGATTTATAATATTTTTAGACGCTTGAAAAAATTACTTTAGTTAAATTTGAAGCTTAGCCATTTTTACAATATGAGTTAAAATGTTTCGTTTTGTCCTCGTAACAAGTAAGAAAAAGTATAATTTTATATTCAAATATATTAATCAACAACTTTAAAATGTTAGCAACTTTCAATTACATTTCTTGCCTTTAATTTTTTTTAATATTTTAACAATAATGTTGATCTTTATTTTAAAATAAAAATATAATACTCACCTATACAAATTCGTTTCCCTTCACCGAATGGAATATAACTATATTTTACAATATTTGTAATATTTCCTTCAGCAAAACGTTCTGGATCGAAAACCTCAGGATTGGGAAAATATTTCTCGTCCATATGCAATGCATATATAGGTATCAAAACCTTGGTGCCTTTTTTTATAACAACATTACCTTTAGGTAAAATAGTATCTCTAGTACACAGTCTTTGAGTTATACCAATTGGAGGATATTTTCTCATTATCTCATTTATAACCATTTCAATATACTCCATTTTATCTATGTCTTCAAAAGTAAACTTGTCCATATTATTAACAAATATTTTATCAATTTCATTGTGTACTTTTTCCAATATCTTAGGATTCCTCGATAATTCCAAAAGTATAAAATGGAGAACGTTAGCAAGTGTGTCAACACCTCCGATTACAAAAACGAATGCCTGAGCCGCTAAGAATTCCAAATTCGCATTTGTTTCATAACCAGTTACATAGTCTTTAAGAACACCCTCTGTTTCGAATTTTAAACACGTGTCAATAAAATCATGACAGGTTTCTTTATTATTTCTTCGTTTATCCATTGATTTTTTCAAAATATTTATTACCGACTGCTGATAGTCACCAAAAGTTCTTATATTTAATAATTGATATAGTTTTGGAGAAAGATTTGCAATTGCGAATTTTAAATTAAATTTCAAATTCGTTTTTAAACTTTCATAGGCAATTTTATTCAATGGTGTTTCCATAGTATTTTGTGTTTCTGTATCAATGCCAAATATTGTAGAACTAATGAAGGCTGAGATGTATATATACATAGCGTTGTACGGGTTATCAATTATGCGGGGATTTAATTCTATATAATTCACGAAATCTCTGGCGCATCTTTCCGTGATATAAAATCTGTTCTTCATTTGCGCTTTAGTTAAAAACGGGGACATCTTTAATCTTTGCAATCGCCATCTCTTGTAGTCTTCCATAAAAAACAAGTTATCAGTTAGAACGTCTGTAGCATTAGTTAAGAGTCCTCTTGCGTGGAAACTCTGGAAATCTCCGTGTAAAACTGTCTTTATATTTTCTAAATCTCGTATGATTAGGGTTGGAGACAAACCAAGAAATATACCCACTTGATTTAACTTGGGATGAGCGTCATATATATTCTTGATTATTTCAGGCATCGATTGTTTTCCACTCATGAACCTCCATAATACTCCATTCACTTGCTCTATATTTCGCTTCTTCCAATAATTATAATTAACCATAAAATATTGTATAATTATATAAATTAAACATATAATTATTACTGTTGTCACGAACATGGCTTTTCAAATTTCGTGTTATAACCGAAAGGTTTCTTTTCACGTAATGATGTGATGTTAAATCATATCGTTTATAATTACTTTTTAGATAAAGATCTTTCCTCGGTGTTTATAATAATTTAAAATAAATATTAAATTTAATTAGTTTCCTGTAATATAACGTAAAACCATTTTGTATGTCTGTGTTTTTGTCGTTTATTTGTACAAGAGTTATATTAAATGACATTTAATTAAAGATGGAGCCTTTTCAATAATAAAGTCAACTCAGGTTACTTTAATTCTGAACACAATATTTTAGTCAGTAATTCACATATAACTCTCAAAGACAGTACATTAAATATATTATGTGAAGCTATTATAATATTTATTTATATTTATGTCACCTCCTACGAGAAAGATAGAAAAAGTCCAAACTTTATTTCTTATGGCATTGTCTACCGGTTTACACTGGGTGGATGTAGAAAAATCTGATGACAAGTGCTAAAACAGGATAACAAACAACTTAAGTACTTCCTAAAATATATATATATATATAAAACAAATAAAGTACATAATTATATATAATACAAGTAGCATACATAAATAATACTACATTATGGATACATATGTATGTATCTATATGTATATGTAAAATAAATATTACATACTTAAGTATTTATCCACAATATGTGAAAATGCTTCAATCAGTCGGCAGAAAACATTCTCTTAAACGTTTCCTACTAACAACTTCTTCTCTAACTTCAAGAATATGATGCAATAACCTAATCCAATTACCATATACCAATACCAGTAACAATTATTGCATAATTTATCTTGTACTATATGTATAAATGTTTTCCGCGGCTTTCCTAACGTGTGAAAATACAACAACAATAAAAAAGGTATCGATTCCTTTCTATCATTGGTTGCTAGGCAACCAAACACTTTCTTTAATTTGCCTGAAATATGCATCGTAATATATCTTCCCACAGAAATGAGATATTTTTTCGCGAAGAAAGTTGTCTATCGCACTCTTTATCCTCCCAACTATCATACCAAAAATTATGCGATAAGGTCGATCCGTTACGCAACGAAAGAACAACAAACAAACAAATATACTTTCGCACTTATAATATTAATTAAGATTCATACTTGTGCTCTTAAACGTTTTTCCTTATAGTATATATGTATATGTTTTAAAACATAACCAAGGGTTCACATTCAATATTACATACTGCGTCTTAAAAATACAGGAATAAATTATTTTCTTGTGTAAATCTCCTTCATTAATTATAAGAACACACAAGAGCAATTACTTAATCAAGTCTTAGAGTCTGATAAATTATTCTCATTGATTAATTAACGTAGTGCTCACTTAGATGTGATTTAATTGCAGAGATATCTCAAAGAATAGAACAAAGAATGGAACGATTATTTGTGCAAGAATAATATATAATTATCAGAAACCATTTATTAGGTATATGGTTAAAGTTCATATCAATAATTACGATGAATTTGTTAAGCTTTTTAATCGATATCTCGGTAAATGTACAGGGTTTCCCGTAAGGAATAGAAGTTGAATCAATGTTGAAGCGGTGATAGCGTAATAGCTATCAGATGTCAAAAAAATATGATTGTATCTGTTTATTTGTGTAACTAACAGTAAAAAGCAGGGAAAAAGGAGGAATATTTCCAAAAAGTTAAAGAAAGAATTTCGAAAACGGTGACACTTACTGACGTCCATATTTGATGACTGATCAAATCTCTAACTACCTCCTCTCTGAGGTTAAATTAAAATTAAAACATACTTTCTGTAAACATACATTGTCGTATATTTAGAACATATTTGTCCTGGGTAAGTTGTAAATATAATACAAATTACTCTCTAAAAGCCAATGACTTGATAAACGTGTCTATTGATAAACTATTGACATACATGAGTTAACTATTGATAATAAAGTAATCATTTAGTTACTGGCCAATATCTAAGATCTTGTCATCCCGCGAAATGGATCTATTTCAAAAAGATAACAAATATATTCAGTATAGAGGTTCTGTAATGTTTTGGGAGGATATTAAGTAATGTTTTGACTCCTTTAATATTCCTATTTATTACATATTACTTATCAATAGGACAAAACTGACCTGTGCAAATTAAAAAAGATAAACTCTAAATTATTATACGTATTTAAAGAAAGTAGTATTTTTGTCGGGTATGATGACGTAGATACACCAAAAAGAAGGGAGTGCGCTTTACTAGTAGTAGGTATTTAGGGGTTACTAGTTGTTTTAACTAGGATATAGTTACTAGTGTTTAGAATTATGTAGTATAAGCAGTTGGTTTTTCGGTAAACTTTATTTAAATTCCCGCAATCGTTGTCTCATCTATGTATATTTAATTAACTGTGTTATTATAGTCTAAGTACATTTAAATATTACGGATTGTAATGTTTCATCTATAATTATTTAGAGACAGTGTAATATTCATAAAATTTAATTTAATTTTTAATTAAACCTACTTTATGATATATCGTTAATGTGAATTTTAATTGTATTTTGTAATATCAAATAATAAATGATTAGTAATCATGATTATATGCAGTGATGTGATAAGCATATAATGAAATATATAAAATGTTAATTAACAAAAAAGAAATAAGAACAATTTGCATAATATAATTTAGTTAACTTCGACACCGACTTCAAGAGTTTCAGTAAGTAACAACAGACCGGGCTGCAGTCAAAATTTGATCGTAGTTCTATGAGTTAAAGGCAACTTACATTGGCAATTTCAATATCCTTATTTGTTTAATAAAGTTTCCAATATGACAGGTTGACGGTGCCCGTAGCCTATTTGGTAGTGACACAGGGAATCCTACTGCAGGGGTATGAGTGTGTTTGCGTTTAAAAAAAAATAGCAGTGATACCGTAGTGGTTCGAACGTTGGTTCCCCGAAAGGGGAGCGTGAGTGAATCCTGCACGCACCTCTAATTTTCAAAAAAGTTATGCGCGTATTACTAGTTCATTATCACTGCTTCGGTGAAGGAAAACATCGTGAGGAAACCTGCATACCTGAGAGTTCACCATAATGTTCTCGAAAGTATGTGAAGTTCACCAATCCGCACTTGGCGTGATAGTAGTAGCGTGGTGGACTATGGCCTGTACCCCTCACATTGATGAGGAGACCCGAGCACAACAGAGGGACAGTTACAGGTTTTAACAGGTAATAGAAATTTACCTTTCTGCGCTTTATCTCGTTATAAACCTTAACAAGGTGCCCAGATTTCGTTGTGTTGAACCTTGGGTCACACCATTTTTTTTATTATGATATTTTTAAATGTTGATAATTAATTTGATATTTTAAAATTGTGTAGCGTAAAATATAAACGAATGTTTTTTATGTACGTTAACATTCTATTAATTAAATGAATACCCTGCCCTATTTATACCGATTGCACACTTTATACTAATCCGAGAATTTCCTGAATTCTTCGTAGCCTACAATAATAATTATATGAGCGTTCCATCACTAAGCTCCTCAAAATTAATCTCGTAATTCAAATTAATATGAATAATATTAAGAATAGCATTCATAAACTAATAACACCATTCATACAAATACAACATTCCGCGGAAACCCGACTGTTAAGTAGGGTTACTGAATTCGGTCACATTTGCATTACCCTTGTTTTTGACGTAGGACTGTGAATGAATATTTTAGGCAACCCTAATATGGTAAGATTTATTATTTTTTATAAGTGTAAGGGTCGGATAAACTTCACTAATTAATTTTATTTCCTTGTTTCTACTATTTATTCTCATTTCATTACAAGATAATAACAGAAGTATTAAATATAAGGCGTCGTTCATTTCATACATCGATCAACATTAGTTCCGTAGAATCAACTCGTATGTCGCTTTTGGATCACGGAGAGAGAAAAAGCTTGGTACAAAATGCAACTGCTGTTGACTTTGTTCTCGTAACGTGAACCGATGAAGAAGCAATGCTAATCCAACCTTTACTTGAAGACGTGCAAGCCTTGCCCCTAAAACAAAAGAATTATATGAGGTAAGTTTGGCTAATATGCGTTCACCACCTCGACGGCATACAATGTTGATATTTACTATCAAATTGGATAATTATCAAGCATTTATAAATAATCTATATTAAGATAAAAATGCAAATGTGTTTGTCCTTCTTTCAGGGTGCAACGGAGCGTCGCTATGGTATATTTTTTTGGTGTGGAGATAGCTGAGAGGACTATGAGTACTATACGCTATTTTTATTGCTGTTTTATTTCTCACACGTGGGCGGAGCTGCGGGGAATATGTAGTAGAAAAAAAGAAACATTGTAAAAAT
>DWPA01005558.1:0-11713 GCA_018251375.1 Calpodes ethlius
ATATATATCATATGCATAGATGAAAACATCTATGTGTCTAAGTGCGTAAGTGCAAATAACTTTATTTTTTTCGACTTAATAACCTAGTTATAGGGATCCTGTCTGTGAAGTCCCTGTCCACCTCCCTAGCGAATAGTTCAATTCCCTCGCGTATTACTATATTATATAAAGGTATGTACCTACCTCATTAGGTAGTTTCACGGAAACATTGTCGTCTCTTAAAGTACATAAGCAAATTCAGAGAAAGAATTCTTTTGATGCTTATTGTAAAGAATCTGTGTTATAACTCTCAGAAAATACCTCAGAGGAAAAACGTACGCAGCAAAATTGCCAGAACCGGATTACGTAGGATCGCCACGAATCTAGTGAAGGTGTTTGGGAATGTGTTGGTGTAAGATTGAAGTGGGCAGGTTTGTTTTTCAAAGCCCTATAAATCTAGATAGAATATAATACATATTATATAAATATATTTATAGCGTGAATTGTTTAACATTTCTAAAACCAATCATTTAATTAAAAATAATTACTGGTTTTCAACGTAATATTTTCCAAATGGATTCTTAAAGTTTTTGAATGCCCTATTTAATGATATTCAATACCATAGAGTAGACGTTCACTTGTAAGAGAAGTTAGAAAAATGATTTTTATGATTTTGTTTTACCACATAAATATGAAAATTCGTGATAAATTACAACTTTCTAGTATTAAAGGTTTAAGTAAGCTGGGGTGGATGGACGGAAATGAAGAAACTATTTTTCGAGTTATTTTTTTTTCGAGTTTTTTGCAATTATAAATACTTAATTTAAATAATACATTTTGTATATTCCCACTTTACTCGTTTACTGTTAACTGGTAATCCAAACCTCGAATTTCTTTATTTTTCTGATGATTACTCATCATTTAATTGGGATTTCGATATCTTTGATAGATTCGCGGATCCCTTGGGGTTCTACATCCGGTACTCCTTAAATTCCTATGACATTTTTTAAAGCAGAATTAAGAATTTTCGATATATCTATATTTAAATTAATTATATATCCTTCAGTTGAGAAATTGCTGATTTTCCATAGAAAACCACGAAAGGGATGTTTTATAAGCTAAAAGCTATTTTATGTCCACCCTAAAGTCTCCGACTATCTACATGCTAAATTTCATCTAAAACAGTTCAGCGGATTAAGTGTGAAAATGTAGCAAACAAAGAGAATTACAATATTGGTATGGATTACAACGAAGATTAATAATGATCATCATAACAAACATTCACAACATAACCAGGAGTACTAGCAAACGTTATTGGACAGTGTGAAATGTAGCCCAAATATGTGTTTATTTATGACTTATAAACATTACTTACTTATTTATGGTGTTAAGTTCACACTTATCGCGCGCGAGGTGTATATTTATGAGCCCCCAAAGTATTATTCCTGAACTGTAGATTCGGTCGTGGATTACAATTCTCCGGGTTTCGTTTTTCTCGTACTGAGGAACATTGAATTTCCCCATCTGATTTAATCTACAAAACTCGCACAACACCGCACACGTAATCGGATCTGTAATACCTACTTACCTTTCGTGTAACGTTACGCTTTCAAGTTCACTGTACTTTTTGACTTTCTTGCTGCTGAATTTAATTGATTAGAAATATTGATAAACAACCTGTACAAGAGACCCATTCTACTATCGACATTCGACTATAATTCCGTGTACCAAAGGGTTATTTCACATTACTCTATTATTACATTGACATTATTTTATTTGTATATAGCTTCTAGGACTCTTTTTCATATAATCTTTATCAAATGTATCAAATGGTAACACATTAGCTTCATCGTCATATAAATTACACATACATATACATAACACCTAACCTAACACCCATCTAACCACATTCAATCTTTATATGATTTACTCAAGACATTTAATAATCGTTGGTACATTAATCTGCTTTAAATACCCTTTCAAAGTTCTGTTGTTTAATTGTTTTGCTCAAGTTGTCTACGAAATTCCGACAGACTGGCCAGGACAGGTGAGGTCGAGTTAAATTAGAATTCGAATAATGCTGCTACAATTTATAGTTTCTAGTTTAACTAAGCACTTCAAATTCTGTTGAGTGCAAAGATTCATTGTGACAATTCTGAATGCAGGTAATTCGTGTTGCTTCCACAAAAATAATGTGAATGACAATTTTTAATTTAGTACATTAACTAATTTAGAGATCTCGTTGTTTGTTTCTTGTGGTTCGCAAATAGCAAAACTTTATTTATGTGGAGTTATTATTAATGAAATGGCCTTTTCGTAGAATTTATTATACGCAGTTCGTCTATGTTGAAACGTATCACCGTAACTGCTGATTTTGTCGCGAGGGAAGACCCTTCAAAGACTGTATTTTGATTTAATTAATATATAATCCATGGTGGCAGAATTTGGTAAATTTGCAAGATGCAACCATTCTTTCAAAATGTATGAAATGTTTTGTAAATATTAATCAAGAAACCATTAACCTATATGTATATTACTATCGTTTGATATACGAATCAATACACAAGAAAAAATATAAAGAAACTGTGGACAGTTTTAAGATGTAGTAAAAAAATAACATTCGATTTAATTATATGCAACATCTAATATTTCTACAACACTTATACTTTACGTGTTGCATTCAATTCCTAATACGAATGTTTAATTTTAAACAATTTAGTCATAATGAAGACGTGGGACACTAAAATACAATTTATTTATTACAATCGTTTGTAAACACACACAAATCAAGTAATAAATCGTATTATAACGTATGTTTTTCACAGGAGACACTATTAAAAGTAACTACTTACTGTAATCACCGTAATGAAAAGTTTTATAATTGCTAGGTATGAACGTTTCCATTGTTTTACGTGTATTGTTCATATGAAATGAGATATGACTGCGGTCGTAGTGCTCTAAAAGCATTTAATAACTTCTACAACAATAATAGAACGGGCGATGCGGCGCCGCGCCGGCCTGAACAAGTGAGACGAGAAAATAAAATTATGAGAATACGTTGTTTTATCTCCCCGTATATTCGTATTTACTGCTTCGTTAGGGAACACTGATCTACAAGCACCAACATAACTCTCTATTATACAATGAAAGTTGTAAAATCCCTATAAAATCTGTAATTTATCTTCTACTCTATAATAAATCGTAAATTATAAATGATATAATATGTTTAAACGATGTAAGTTGGTCTTGAAAAGTCATGAAAATTCAAAATATACCGACCTTCTATAAAGGTCTTAATTTTTGAAGCTGCTTGATGAAAAACAATGTTGTTCCAGCTTAGTTGCATGAAGGGTTACAATCTCAATTGAATAT
The DNA here is from genome assembly GCA_018251375.1 of Calpodes ethlius. Taxonomy (NCBI): domain Eukaryota; kingdom Metazoa; phylum Arthropoda; class Insecta; order Lepidoptera; family Hesperiidae; genus Calpodes; species Calpodes ethlius. Next base: position 3,352 of record DWPA01005558.1, read on the forward strand.
TAATTTTTTTCTAGGCTTTAAGTTAAGTATTAATTAATGTATGCCTTAAACAAGACTAATGCTTCCTTGCAAGACATATCCTTGAATTTATCAGTCACCTGTGGCGCTATCAATTTCCTACTCTAGTTTAAGTCAAAGAAGAGGTTAATAACTAAAGTTGAACCAGGAAGTAAGTTACTAACTTCTATCTGACTATGAACATTTCGTAGGCCGACCTTGGACAAGACTAAACGACAAATAACTACTATCAACCAAAATCGGCTGCTTAACGAGCTCTCCGATGTGCGGAATCGCTCAGGAAACTGCTGCTAATGACCCGTCCAACTTCCGACCGAACTTTGCATGGTTCGATCGATCGTCGTGTGATACGAGAGTGTTAAAAAGATTATGAACTGTTCTCACTTTAAGCATGTACGTGCATGCACTCTGTATTTGAAGTGAATGAATTGTGGGTAATTATTTATTATTAACTTCAAATATTTGTTACTTTGTAAATTTGTATGGTCATATCTTGCAAGTTGATTTAAAATGTTTTCCTCTTATTCTACGGACTAGAAATTTTAGATTTTAGTTCTCATGAAAATGTATTTGTGTGATACATACGATCTGACTTAGGATTTACTCTAGACAGTGGAACTCAATATCGGTTTAACAAATATATTAAATTTTACATAGGAATTCAATTACGATAGTTCTTAAATGCTTCATAACATAGTATAACATAGTCATAGAGTGACAGTTGTCTATCTCAAGTTTGATTTCAAACAGAAGAACTCAGTAGGTATATCAATATTTATTTTTGGTGTGCTTAGAGAACGTGTATTTAGTTTTCTTTAATATTAATTTATTTTTATTCTACTAATATCAGTACTTGGATTTTTACTTTATAATCCTATGGTTTAAAGGAGTTTTTATTTTACATAACTATTTTAAAGTAAGTGGTTACTACGAAATCACTATTAATTATGACGATATTTTGTATTAGTAATGTCATCACCCTAATCGTCCATTTGCACGTAAAGACATGTATTTATATTATATGCATATTGTAATTTCATCTGATATTGAATAAGAAAGTTAATATTTAATCATACAATGTAAGTTATTCAAAAACAGAAGTTTTTGGAATGAATATACAGCGGTATGATGAGGGATATGACTCTTACTTTTTGTTACGTTTTTGCTTAGTTTTTATCACACGTGTAATTCATACTAAGCTTAATGGATGTACAAAATAAAGTGATGAAAAATAGTGTTATGTTTATTTGGATGGCTGGAAATATTACGCCAGCTGATTTCAATTAAGCAGCTGAAATAAACATCGAACGCAGCTCACTCGCCCAGCTCGTATTTAATTAATTATTACGCGTACAGTTATACTTACTGTATTTAAGTTATGGAATCACATATGGTTACTGGATGTTGCCCGCGGCTCCGTCCGTGTTTGTGAAAACAACTGCAATAAAAATGTTTTCAATTTTTTTCTTTCAATAGTTGCCTGGCACGCTTCATTGTTAAACACTTTCTTTAATTTCGACTGAAATGTACATCGTAATAGATCTTCCGCAAAAATGTGACTTTCTTTGTGGGGCTCGTCGTCCTCCCAACTTCCTCCAAACCAAAAATCATAACCTAGCGACGTTCCGTTGTGCCGTGAAAGGACAAATAAAGACACTTTCGCATTTATAATATGAATATGGATTACGAAATCTAGTAAGTAGCTCGAGAAATGTTTACATTATTCTAGCATTCCCACATTATGTCTAGCTGAAAGGTGAAATGAATGTAATATTCTAAATTAATGCTTCTCACCTAAAGTCCCTAAACAAACACAGTAGCCAGTTATTTATGGAAGTAATATCTCTCCGGACCAATCGAGGTGATGTGAGTTTAATAGATCCTCAAATAAAGTGACCAAGGTCCGAAAGATCTCTCCAGAGAGAATAGATATTACAAAAAATACTTAGTCATTCAACAAACCTAATACCTAATATTATTTCACCCATTTAAATTAGATCGAGTACTTGTGATTTTCTATTTGACACTCATTAATTTAGAATAACGATATTTTATAATAAAATATTAAGAAATTGTAATCTATAAATTAACGATTATTTAATATTTAAATGAATTCGCCGATTAAGTTTGTATTCGCATTCGATAATTAACTAGCTTTCGTGCACGTGACCTTTTACAAAAAGGATTGTCGTTCGTGGATTTCTAGATTTTGAAGTGTAAACTATGTACCTATCAAGTATCAGCGGACTTGCTCTTGTAACGACAGTGAAATTAAAATAATTATTTCAGATTAAGTATTTTCTAACGCAACAAATTTGCAGTTTTATATGTGTTGACAATGGATAAAAATTGATATAGTATTACTTTTGTGACAATAATTACTAATAAGAAGAGTAGTCGACTACAGTTTTACAATTTCCTTGGTACGGTAGCATTGATTAATAATAATAAAAGATGCATGGTGAAAGAGTTAAATGACCAACTTTACATATTGAAAGAAGCAAATAAGTATTATATACGTATAGGTATGCAATATAATAAAATAATGCAAAGTTATGAAAATAATTATGGAGACTTTTATTATTGTAAAATTAACACGGCTGACATTTTGTCTATGAACGACATTCACATTTTAAATTATATTTTTCTTTTTCATCGATGAGTTTACATCATATTAAAACCTGTATTCTGCACCTCACAGATAACCAAAAAAATTATTCTGTCACATATACTATATGAAGTGTAAAAGTACTTACTAACACTCTCCATGTTAGTAAAAAATATGGCAAATATATTGCATCCTGCTTATGCTTAAAGTATGTTACTCAACTTTAATTAAATAGTAATCATTTTACATGTGCGCGGTTGAGACGGCGCTGAATTTTAATTAACTACTTTAAAGTTCCATACTCGAAATGTAACTTACGTACATTATATGTATCCGAATATCAGATCTTTGGATGTATCACGTTATATAAATTTTATAACCTGGCAAGTTTTAAAGCGAATGTATTGTCTAGTGATATCCTGTACGTTAATTTTAAGCGAAGCGGAGGAGGGTTACTTATTTTAATAAGAGAACACTCATTATGCAACACTTAGCAGTAGCATATTTTGATATGCCATCTTAACTAAACGCGGAAATGTGCAGCGCTGTCGGAGCGGCCGCAAATAGCAAAGCTTTCACTGAAGTGTCTCCTTCATTATGACATCCTTTTCAGTATAAATTCTTAAGATTGCATTCCAGTTAGCGCTTTTCTGAAAATGAAAAAATAGCGTCTTTCTTTGTATTGTGTGAAGTATTGCGAAAATTGATTTCCTATTAAAGTAATTTAATACTCAATAGGTGTTGGAATTTTCTTGTCGTCATTGTTATTTATCATTTTACATTCAATCTAGTTAAAAATTGGAATTGGAGTTATCTTAATTTGAAAATTAAAGCGAAATACTTCATAAACGAGTAACTAGTTATGCGTATTTATAAATGTAAAAGCATTAATAACGTTGTCCATTTGTAATATTTAATTTGAAATAAAATTCTGAGAAGAGTTTGACCTTCATTTTACGTTTATTCTTTAGGTATGAACTGAGAATAATCAAGTTTGGACTAATTCCATAGATAACATAGAGTAGGCTGCACAGAAACACAACTAATTTGGTATGTACAATAACATTGTCATGGCAACTCCATTCTCTATTGTCTCCAAATAAGGAAGCAGATGAATTTTAATACATATTATATGGAGGTTTTTATATTTCGAAACAGAAAAGATCGTAAGCCTAGAATCAATTAAAATTCAAGCATTCAATACAAATAAAACACAGTATTTCACTCATATTTCTTTTATTATAACTTTATGTACATCATCTACAAGTTCATTATCTGTATTTACAACCAGGTTTGGAGGTAAATAATTTTCAATGTATATTATAAAGTTCGTAATGTGAATAAATTATAAATAGAGTAGCAACTCCGAGATATTCTTGCGTCGACTTACTTAAGTTTACACTTAGGAACTCTTACGAACTATGCCATTATAAGAAGGGTGGCTTTTAAATAGTTCATACATTTACTGTTTATTTATATTCTAAATATTTAATGACTTCACGTTATACTCAGGGTTGGCTCAAGAGAGAACTTTTTAGTCGTTAAATTACACATTACATTTTAAATACGTACCCAATTACGATGAGCATTCCAACCCTGACTTATAAGTATACTCAAGGTAATGTAATACATTTCTGTAAGTGACATATTCACATTGCACAATAATACTAAAGCTTCATCGATATTAAGCAATTGTGGAATGGCGTGGGAGACACTTAGATAAATAAATAAATAAGGTGGACTTCGTAGAGAATAACTTCTCAACAGTAAACAACTCAGTTTTTTTTTGCTTCCACTAACACTATGAAATATGTATTAATTTATTTTATAACAAAAATCGGAATAATACTGTAATTTACAAATCCAACTCATAACATAAACACAAGTGATTCCACAGTGAGGTCGTTATCGTAAGTTTTACGGTCTAACCATTAATTAACAGTTAAACTTATCATAATTAACGTTTAATACGTGCAAACCTAAATTAGGAATTCATTAATCGCGGTACTTAACGCGAAATCGATTTCTCTCGGTCGCCCGTTTTCAATATTCTATCTCTGTATAATCCTCAGGTCAGTTGCCTAGCAACCGTCAAAAAGTCAGAATAATAAATATATGTATTACTTATCTTACTCGGCTTATCCAGAGAAAGGTATAGGTAGTTAATTGAGAAAGGCCGCAAGATTAAGCATAAATCTGACATAGATGATGTCATTAGGTAGGTATATAGAAATTTAGGCGTAATTCCCAAAAAATGGAACTGCCCTAGAACAACGATTTTGTGAAATCATGCTGTTGGATTCCCGCATAATGGTCTGCTCAGAGAATTGCCAAATCTGAGCTAAGAGGGCTTTCTGTCGGGTATTCCGTTTCTAGATTTTCTTCAAACTTTTCATGAATAATAAAATATCTATAGTAATTACTTTAAGGTGAGTATTTTCGATTAACGATTAGGATTATAAAAAGAAAATAACAGACGATATCTAAATTGTAATATTGCGACGACGTAATGTTTTCTGGATATTTTCAAACTAAAATGCCTATAATACTGTTCTAGTCATTAAAAATCAACTGTCTCTTCAAATTGATTTCTTGATTATTTTCTTAATTCAATAAATTAATGCCACAGTCAAAGCAATGCTAAGCAAGAGCGTTAACAATAAACTAAATAAACCAAAATTTATTGTGAGCAAACCTAAAGATTATTTAAGTATAGTAAATATTTAAGTATAGTTTACATTTATTAACATATTCAATGACTCGTCAAGTAAAATGTAAGTATGTTTACATTCTGTCTTTCCATCGTACCGGTCAGGGGTCGATGAAGAGCGTGGGTGTAAGGTAAACAATTTAATGGAGTTATTTCGGTCCTTTCACACAAATGAAGCGGACAAAATGAATTATTGGTTCTTGGAAATGACTGAATGTACGTACTAAATAACGATGGAATTAAATGTACCGCCTACTGCGGCACCCACAAAGCTAAGAACGATCGTCAGACTAATTGTTTTACTTAAATTATTTTGCATAATATGTTGATATTGCTCTGAAAATATACTTATTCCTACTATAATTATAAATGCGAATGTAAGTTTGTTTGTGAAACTTTCACACGAAATCTACTTAACCAATCATCATGAAATTGTACACATATTATCAGAGGTATTAAAAGTAACAAAGGATACTTTTTATTAAAAGAAAGACAATTGCGAGTGAAGCCGCGGGTAAAAGCTAGTAATGTAAACAAAAAATCGGCGAAGTAAAAAATTGTGATCAACATGTATAACCATGCCAAAATACCTCTTTTTAGTAGCATATTACGTACTTAGTATAGTACTTGTAGTAGTATACTATTTAAGGAGCCCCCTTGGTCTCTGTGATAATTTGCGGATGTATGGATGGCCGTGCCAAAAATGTTAGGGTTCTCTTTTGATTACGGAATCCTAAAAAAGAATAAGACTAGAATGACATTGTTCTTAGCTGATACAGTTTTATATGGTTCATATATACTATATGCTCATGAAATTTAGAGTTTTTTTACCATTGCAATGAATAGATTACGTTGAAATCAACGTGCAGATACACGCAAACGCTCCAAACATTGGGCAGGGCAACTTGGTCAAACACAAAATATAACACACACGAAGGTCGTTAGGAATGCATACGATTAAATATTTTATGTCGATGTCGTAGAAGCCTACCCAGGCGTCGTTGCCGCAAATTAAATCCTTAAACTTTTTACGCCCATTTAAAAGCACCTAAAACCATGATAAAGCCATCAACACCACTTAACAGTTCGCAAACAACCTCAACCCTAAATAAATTTAATATAGCAGTATTAACAGCGCGACCTTCGCCTTTCGGTTTAACATCCCTAAAATTCTCCAACGCTGGAAATGACTGATTTTTGTACTCAAAAACCAATATATCATTCGATCAAGTCGGGTATAGCAGCCGACTCTATTAGAAGAAGGGAATAAATGACTTCATTAATAAGCGGTCCTTTATATTCACCGTCAAGGCGTGTAGTCTTCGCGCAAATTGGCTGTTTACCGCGCCGCGAGGGGCGTTACGCAAAACGCGCTGTTCGCGAGCCAATTTAAACCATTCTCCTACAGACTTGCTCAACAAAGCAGCAACATAACAAGAAAATAAAATCCCTGTTGTTACGATACGTTCGTCATGACGGTATGACTAAAAAATACATTTACATGTGAAAGGCAGGGGACAAACTGTCTCTTTTGATTATAAACGAGTTACTTGTTGTTTTATATTTTCAATGCAAATATTGCTTGTATTCACGAACGTAATGATGAAACATGTTAGTAGCAAAAACACTGGTGAAAGGATATTCATTTACCTGTAGTCACTTTTTCTATTATTCGGACGAGTTACTACTAATCAATTTATTTCTAACGAGTAGCATTACGAAAAAAATTTTTAAAGGCTTTTGCGCTTCAACAACATAACAACTCATATCTATGCCCAACTGTGGGCCGGTGCACAAAAAGATACCAATTAAGTAAAATAATGGTAGTTTATACATTATCGTCTTCTACTAGCAATTCTTCAGCTATAACATCTTTTGTTACGTTAAGATACGGTCGCTATACCGTAACGTGATCGACAGAGATTGCATCACGATGATCGCAATACTAACGCCCATCCGCGCTGCGTGCTTCCTGCGCTCGAATTGGTCAAGCAATGTAGCGCGTTCAAGATTTGCGCTACAGGATGGATCAAAAAATTCCTTGCTAGGTGGCAAAGTCCATCCCTCCCCCGGAAGATACTAGTTCTCCTGAGTTGAGTTCACGCCTAGGTACGGTGACTCTTGAAACCCGTATATCCCTCGCCGCCGGTTCAACGCATGTTGCGCAATAGACGAAAGAAAAACCGGCTACTGTTGTTCGTACAACTGTATGGCCACAAAAAGTATCTAAGCTTAAATAGGCCAATAGGGCTAAGCTTCCCAACGTACAAACAATACTTGAACTTTAGAGCGTCAGCTGCGTACATCTTCAGCAGTCAGCATCTTCAATATTGACCATATAGCCGTCGTCAATCTAAGTTCAATATCAATAAATAGCTATATCAATAATAAGGTTAGTCGTTAAGTTTTTAGCTAAAATTTAACCGAAATACGAGATGAACTTATAGATAAATGGCAGATCAGTAAGGAAATGAAAATTGTACCTACTATAATCACGTGCAATGCAGGTTGGGGGCAAATTGCTAATCTACTTCTGCCGTACCGAAGGCAACAAACCCGGTTATCTTACGGCACACGTCGTCGTTCAATGTTCGATCGGATAACCTTATAAGCTCAGTTCCATGTCGCCAATTTTATAATAATACTATTGCTACTATCTTGAGCCTTAATATATGAGTTATGGTATATATTTGCAGTTCATTTGAATTCTATGTTAGATTAAAGAAAATTCTCGTACTTCGAATATTGTACCCGGTATGTGTACCCGGTTTTTCGAATCAATGTGTTTTAGTTAAAAAATCACAATCCATGAATGTCCCACTGCTGGGCTCGGGTCTCCTTACATAGTGTGATGGGTAGGCCATATTCCACCACGCTGGCTAAGTGCGAATTGGTGGACTTCACACACCTTCGAGAACATTACATATGGTGAACTCTCAGGTGTTCAGGTTGCTTCACGATGTTTTGCTTCACCGAAGCAAGTGATAATTAACTTGTAATACGCCCATAACTTTTTTGAAAATTAG
>DWPA01005559.1:0-11712 GCA_018251375.1 Calpodes ethlius
AGTCGCTTGGCGACATGGCTTTGTCTGGTGGGTGGTAACCTAAGCCGGTAGCCGATGTTGTGGCCTACCACCGGGGGCCGGCTTCTGTCGCCTTTTACGACACCCTGTTCTGCCGGCATGGGATTGGTGTTAGTATTCTAGGCCGCCCCAATACGGCATAAATCTATCTCTATCTCTATCTCTCTTATCTTGAGTATCTCTTCATCTTGAGCTGCTTGAATGGCCTCTGTCAAGGAATAAAAATTACGAGCAGCAATTATCATACTCAACCGACGGTCTCTCAGTCCATCGGCGAACCTCTTATTTGCTAATTTTTCGTTTAAAGGTCGCAAAACACTATAACATATAATTTTCCGAGTTTCCATCCGCCTGAGAGATCGTCAAGTCTGTAAAAAGTTCCGAAATTTCTCTACCAAAATCGGGCACGGATTTATTGTTTTGCCGACAATGTTGTAGTTTTGTCTTCAACGCGGTTTGACTTTTCCGCGGTAAAAGTAATCGTCGCATGTCCTTTACGAGCTCATCGACAGTCCTATATTCGGATGCCAGCTTAAGTTTTGCCTGCTGTGATAATCTACTTTTTAAAACAAATTGGATCAATTTCTTTTTACAATCTTCGCCCGATAAAACTGAACTGTAATATTCTATATTTTCGATCAATTGTTACGTATTATCATTATTATCAGTCATGACAGAAGCAGACTCAGAGCCGTCCTCAAGTCAAATGTATCGCCCGCCATGGCTTTCGAAGAAGATTCCTCACTTGATTGCTCGGAACACAAACTTCTGAGAACAAACGATCAAATTCGCTGCGAATTTTGTGCACTAGCGAAATTGGATCCCGCGAAAATTCATCTGATTTTAATTTATAAATGTCTATACATTTTTTATATTCAATTAAAATTTTATTTGCTTCCTCTTTTTTTGATTTTAAAATCTCATCTTTCCTGCGAATGGAGCCTATTTATACCCGTATCTTTTTTAGTTCATTTAAAATTAAAATTAATTCTTCTGCCATAGCATATAATAATGATACCCAGGCAATTTAAATGTCACGATCATATTAAAAAAACATGTATAGTAGAAAAAAAAATTAAAGCTATTTAGTAAAGTAAATTGTGTAAAAGTTAAAAAATACTTGTATATTGCAAGACATTATTATTATAAATATCGTATAAGTATTGCACATTTATAATTGCAACATAAGTTAAACAAAAAATACTAATATATTGCAAGACATCATTATTATACGTAACGTATAAGTATTGCACATTTATAATTGCAATAGAGAAAATAAAGAGTAAAAATTTAATTGCCTTTAGATAATTCTTATACTAAAAGTGTACTAAAAAAATGAGTATGGTAATATATGAACCGCATACTACAAGTATATTAACGTTATCTCCAATAAAAAGCCGAAGAAGTAGTTAGATACTGCGTTTAACTATGGGTAATACTTGTACAAAAACGCCGTGCACTTTTACAAACACATATTGTGTGACGTCACACTGTCACCTCCGGTTTCACCTGGTGCCGACGCAGTAAGCTAGAGTAACGCTGCAGGGTCCGCGCGTCCAGCCTTCGTTCGATGTGCTTAGCTTGGCACCTCTTAGCCAGACGATATGCTCCCGCCAGTATGGCCGCAGCCAGTATGGTACATATTATGGTCAGCAGAATATTAGTAGTAAAGTTCTGCTGCACGTGGTCCACAGATGCCGAGTTTACGCCACTGGTTTGGGCTATCACCGTCTCTTCTTTAGTTTGAGAGCCCCCCATTTTGAATCACACGCTTCGTACTACACGTCTGCACTGACTCCGCGTTGATTAAGCTTTCCATCGCAAAAATAATTATTCTATGTTCAAACGGATAGTTGCTATGCGCGCCTAACACTTTAAGTCGGTGTAGTTTTTGGTCTACTCAGCAAACTTGCGCGTGTTTCATCTCCGATGGCATGGTCGCCATATAAGGTCGGTAGTTGGAGAGACAAATGAAACGGCTGAGCTCGGTAATAAGACTGCCCTTTATTATGAGTACACAACGCAATTTATATGATTACATGCATAGGTATTTAAAGAGGACACGGTGATTTTATAACACCGTCACACATACTAATAATAAGATTTCGTGAGCGTAGAAAAAAATATTTGCAAATGATATTATTTGTGAAACCTTGGAAAAATATAAGTATATGTTGCATACTAATACTTGTATTATATATAGTTGTATGTAAGTAATTAATGTATATATACTTAATGTATGTATAATTAAATATAATTAAAACATTTTTTATGTAAGTCTTTGATATGTGTAAGTGTGCATACAATGGAGTGTTTAATTGTTTTTAAATTTACCACTAGTCATCCCTTTGCCAACTGTTGTAGCTGCGCCTCTCTAGTAATATTCACTATTGGCGAATCCTCGTTAAGCCTTAAGTACACTTTCCCATAGTTTGTCCGACAATACTTGTGGTTGTTTGCTAGTTTGAAATCTCTTACTAAGAAATACAATCTCGAGGCATATGGGGTAAGATTTTCCGAAACAAATATAGATATATCAGGTTGGGCTTTAAGTCCAAGCTGATATATCCATATTTTCATTTCCTTTTAGTGCTACATTTTTAATCTCTATGTTTGATTTTCGTGCTATTCTTTGCATTTCTTCTAATTTATTTTCTAAAATGATTATGCGTTCGGTATCTTGCTTTCCTTGTGCTTCTAATTTATTAATTTTTGTCTTAAGTTCCGTATTTTCTTCCGTTAAAAATGCTAAAGTACCTTGTTGGTTTGCTGAATATTCTGTAACGTGGCCAATATCATGTTGGTTTTAGTCATTAGATCTTGCATTTCAGATTTTAAATCCACCATAATGGTACGTTCGTCTTGTAATGAATGATCTTTGGTAATTTTCTTTCTCTTGTTACGGGTATTTATGTAATTAGGATGTATTGTATCATCTGTGGGTGCGCTGGTTATGTCCGGGAACGAGGAAGATTTATTTGGAGAGCGCATCATCTTCATTACGAAGTTATTAAATTATTTAATTACGTAGTCAGAGTGAGCGCTAACCGCCAACGCCTTATTCAAGTGTATTCTATACGTATGTGTATTCGACGTCACCGTATTCGATATAGTTCGTTGTAGCTCGCACTTTTTGTTGTTATTCTTAAATAGTAAGTAAGTAAACGTTATTTCATACGTATCATACCGTAGTACATATAGTTCCGTCGTAGCACATAGCTTGTAGCACGCCGTTCGTAGCTTGCAGTTATCTCCGCTACAACGCAGCGTGGCGTGAAATATTATATAATATATGTGTAATACGAGAATATTACATTATGAGCATTCCCCACCTCCCTCTCGCATGGGGGTAGTGCTAGCTTGGGCGCTAAAAAAAAAGTGAAATATTCCGTTGAGTAGTGCGAAAGTGAGATGGCAATTATCGTTGATTACATGTCTCGTTTCTGCGCCGCTTGTATTGTCCGCGAACTGTCAAACGGTATGGGCTGTTGACTATAATATTGGTAATATTAGTTTAATTTTGAACTTTATATTCGTAATTTTCTTGTCTAATAGACACGTCCGTTCACAGCCGAGTCGCAGAAGGAAGAAGAAACTCTGTCTTCTAATCGTTCTATGCGCGTGTTTTCGGCTTTGATGGTCTGTGTTAGGTTATTTATAGCCTTTTTTAAGTGTTGGCAAATTTAGTAACTCTCGCATGTATAATTTTAAGACATCAAGTGATGTATTAAGAGGGCTTCCCGCGCCTCACTCATCTTGCTGATTTTCCTTAGCGCTATTTTTATTTCTATCTAGTTGTGTACGTTTGGTTTTTGCCCGACATGTGACATTCTGTCTATCTTTTACCTGATTACCTTTTCCTTCAAGAACTACGATGGGCTCAAAGGGTTCCATGCCATCTAAGGAAGCGGCAGTACTGCGGACTGGAGTATTTATATTTCCCTTTTTTTTGTCTTGCTTGTACATTGAGGGCATTTCCAGAGGTTTTTTCGCTCCATGAGATTAAAAGTTTTGGAAGTAATATTAGCACATTCAATATTTTGCTTTGCATGATGAGGAGTGCAGAGATTCTAATTTAGGCAGTAAGTTCCGACCACCCGCGCATTTTAGTTGTATAGACATCTTGATAATCGGGAATTTGAGTCCATATACATATAGTTAAACCCGTCACTGATACTTACACAGTTCAAAAGTTTCCAATTCTCAAATTCAAATAAATAGCAAGAGCAGAATAAAAAAATCAATTTTTTTCTTGATAGTACTTGTTAAAAATATATGTATTCCGGACTGAGTTAAGAGATAAAGAATAACAAAAAAAACATTGGTTGCGGAGATTCGAACTCAGGACAATCGCTGGCAACGCAAATACTTGTCCGTGGTCATACACATGACACCACGCAAACTTAACCGAGAATTTTGAAAATTCTAATAACTATCTCCTGTTATCGTTCTATAGTTCAAGGTTAGCGATGCTTGGCAACATGTTTATGAGTCATCAACCCTTGAACACTGATTACGTTTGTACAATTTAAACCGTCACTTACACAATTTAAATTTTGATATTGTTTTTATTATCTGACTACGAAAGTGTACGTTATATCGTTAATACTAAATGAAGGTTGGTCTTTTAGACTTTACGTATATACATTTTTTCACATAAATAAGTGTTTTAAAACGCTTGTTACAACTTTTTCCGGAGACACACAGTAAACGTTTTAACTGCTTCGCCGCGAGGGAGGCAAGCTCCGCGGCGAAGGGGGCGACCAATATAGGTTACGAATTTCACAAAAACAGGAAATTGACAGGCAGGCTCAAGATATGTTGGAAAACGGTAAAATAGAAGAGTCTAGGAGTGCGTGGTCCAGTCCAAATGAAGAGTGTTTATGGACTATAGGAAATTAAATAACCAAATTCAAGATAACAAGTTTTCATTGCCAAATATCTCGGAAATATTGGATTCTCTATCAGGAACAGTGTATTTCTCACATCTTGACTTATACCAGGGATTCTACCAAGTTAATTTAGATAAAGATTCTAGACCATATACGGCATTTAATAAAAAAAAAATTCAAATGACCCGTATGCCCATGGGAATAAAATCTAGCCCTCACGGATTTAGTAGAATGATGACTTTAGCGATGTCGGGCTTAAACCACGACGATCAGGACGATCTTGTAGTTTTTGGTCGGAATTTACAGTCTTAATCAGAATTTAATGGATGTATTTAATAAGCTACGTAAAATTAATTTAAAATTTAATCCGGTTAAATGCATCTTTTTGCAAAAGCAAATTTTATATTTAGGCCATGTAGTATCAGACAAAGGAATTTTACCAGGTCCCGAGAAAACTAAAATTTTAGAAAATTACCCTAGGCCACAAAGCGTACATGACATAAAGCGCTTTGTTGCCTTTGCTAACTATTACAGAAAATTAATTCCGATTTTTTTCAGAAATTGCACTTCCGTTGGATAAAACTTGTCGTAAAAGTATATCCTTTCTTTGGGCAGAGGAGTGTGAGCAAGCGATTCAATTATTGAAGACATTAACAAAACGAAATTGAGGCATTAACAAAACCGCCTGTATTGAAGACAATTATTACAGACAGACGCATCGGGAAAAGAAATAGGATCCATATTATGTAACATGGATGGACGATCGGTTGCGTATGCAAGTCGAAGTTTAAATAAGGCTGAACTCAATTATCCTACTATTGAGAAGGAGCTGTTGTAAATAGTATGGAGTATTTTCGACTTTATTTATACGGAAGACGTTTTAAAATTCAAACCCGTCCAGCAGGTTACTTAAATTTAGATTACAACTAGAAGGGTACAATTTCACTGTCGAGTATCTAAAACAACAATTTAATTCTAAAGCCGATAAATTATCGCGAATTACTACACTTCAGAGGATTAAAAAACAATTAACGAGCAAATTTCGTTTGTTATGACCAGGGCGCAGTATGAAAAACTCAAAAATAACAAAAAGTTAGCACTAGCGATTTGGTGGATAATATTGCCACAGACTCGAAATCGTATCAACCTAAAGTCGTGGAAATAATTAAAAAATCAAATCTCTTTACTGAACTTTCGTTAATTGACTGGAGAAAATGAAAGAATATGGAATCAAACGGATGACTGACGGACGTTTACAAGAATTTTTATTATGTACCAAGTAGATTTATTTATGTACAATGTCTAAACCTTGATTGCCGATTACTCGGGATGGATTGGTGAGAGATTTGGCAGTTATGTGCAAAAAATTAAGTATTAACGAGTTATGCATCCTAAGAGATGATATGAATGAGGAATTTATTTAAGAAAAAGTGGATATAATACATAAATTTAATAAACGGACCGGTCCACGGATATGTATATTCAAATAAGGTAAAAATAATAAATAATCTAAATAACAGAAAGGTAATTTTAAATGACTTTCACCTGTTGCCTACCAGTGGCCATGCGGGTATCAGGTGAATGTCTAATAACATTAAAATATATTACTTTTGGGCCAGCATGGGCAAAGATATGTATGAGTATGTTACAAAGTGTGAACAATGTCAGAAACAAAAATACTCAGTGAGCACTAAACAGCCAATGATAATCACGAGTACGGCTAACTCCTCTTTTGAGAAAGTGTATTTGGACGTAGTAGGACCGCTCCCGAAGGCCGCTTTGGGGCAGATTTATATTCTAACATTATCAGTGCGAATTGACAAAATTTGTAGAAGCATATCCCTTGCCTAGCAAGGATACGGTTAACGTAGCTCGATCGTTTGTAAATTATTTTATCCTTAGGTACGGGATACCGCGCGAATTAGCCACGGATGGTGGAACAGAGTTCATCTCCAACACCAGGAAAGAGGTTTGTCAACTCCTTAATATTACTCAGCTGACGTCAACGGCATACTATCACAAGAGTATAGAATTGAAGAACTCTCACAAGACCTTAGCTGCATTTTTAAGGGTAAATTCTGAAAACAAGTCAGGCTATTGGAGTAGCTTTGTGCCCTATTGGTGTTTTTCTTATAATAATAGTGTGCACATAGAAACGAAGTATACGCCATATGATCTTGTTTTTGGCAAACGCTGCGTACTAACTGCTGCGTAATACATAGTAATTTGAGTAGTGGCAATTAAGAACCATTATTTAATCACGATATTTATCCCTTAGAGTTAAAATATAGACTACAAATAGCACAAAAATATGCTAGAATTAATCTCATTCAGAGTAAATGTAAAAGAAAGGAAATGTATGATCATAGAATAAACCCTGTATATTACAATAAAGGGGATTTTCTACTTGTTAAAAACCCTTTAATTAACAAGATGGAGAGTATATATCAAGGTCCTTATTTAGTAGTTGAAGACCTTAATTGTAATGTTAAAATCATAAAAAAAAGGGAAAGAAGAAATTGTGCACAAGAATCGCACAAAACTGTATAAAGCGCAATTCTTAATGAATGCAATTAGGTATGTATCTTTTTACAAATTAGACTTCTCCTTTTAAGATATTTTGCCTGTACTCAATAGATCATTTATACTTTGAAATATTGCCATTACTCATATACATTTTTTGTTAAGAAATATATTTGCATATTAGGTTAAGAGAAAAAAAAAACAGCCTTATGTTATGTTTTATGAAAATGGAAGTGTAGTAGTAGATACATTATACTATTATTATGTGGTGTTTCCAAACATATATAATGTCATACAGCCTTATTAATAAAGCAGTAATTACTCAGCGTCAACGTCTTTCACTCATCTCCTAAGCACATCCTTACAGCATATACCATAGTTTCGAAGCCTGGTAAATACTTGACGCAAGTGATCTTCGTGTCGATTCTCGTCCTTACTATATATAAAAAAGTCATCTAAGTAGCAGTAGACAAATTCCAAACCACGCATCATGTCATCTACGAAACGCATTAATGTTTTTCCTGTATTACGTAGGCTGAACGTCGTGAAAGGAAACTCAAACATACCAAAAGGCGTTGTAATTGCCGTCTTTGGTATGTCCTCTACGCACACAAGTATCTGATTGTATGGTTAAACTAAATCAATCGTACTGAATACGTGACAGCCAGCAATATTATGTGTGAAATCGTGTATATGACGGATATGTACCACACATATTGGGGATGATGCGGACGTTGAGTTTCCGATAATCGCCACATGGTCGCCACCCATTATCCTTCTTGGCTGCCAAATGTAATGGCGATGACCATGGGCTTTCCCAAGGTCTAGCTGTAACGTTAGCTAGCATAGATTCAAATTCAGTATGAGCTATTTTTAATTTGTCGGGGGCTAGAGGTCTAGGTTTGCAAGATACCGGTGGGCCTGGTGGGGTACAAATGTGGTGTTGTATAGCATGTGGTATTGTGCCTTGTGTGCCCGCGGATTGTGTGATCTCGGTAAATTCCTGAGCTAGCATGTTATGGTGTTTGAAATCGCTAATTAAAACCTTTATGGAATGGATATTATTAAAATTAAAAACCAGTGAAGTTGGAGTGGATAATGTAGTAGTAGCATCTTTTAGTTTTTGGTTCTTACAGTGTAAAAAACGGAGACCTTTAGATTAAGTATCCGATTAACGGAAGTCTTGCCGTTGAGTCCAACGGGAACGCACTTTTTACGCCATCTAGGATTGACGCCTTGTATTGATCCTGCCGTTTGTGGGGATTTGCTGCTGCCGGCACTCATTTTAGTCTTCGGAGAGGTCAACAATGTAGTGTGCGGTTGATAGGTAAATAGTCAAACACTTATGGTTATATTTTATTTAGGCACGAAATCACAACACAATTATAAAGCGAAACATAAAACAGCACGTCACTAGTAACAAGAATCAAAGACAGTATAAGAGTACAGCAAAAAAACGGAAGAATAACAGCGTAAATACATCGATTTAGCAATAAAACAAAGCACGGTCGATTCGCTATGTGGCACGGGTTAGCTACGGAACGTGATCCCGACTGGGATGCGTGTGCGCAGTCAGGCCGTAGCGAGCGACTGCGAATAATCTAATTTCAAATCCCTCCAATCACTTGGTTCCCATACTTTTTCAAATATTTATTTATATAATCCGACCCCTACACGGCCTTCAGATAAAAACATTGTGGATAATGTAATGCGTGTTACATACATGGATCATCGTAAATCTCCCAGTCTTCCACAATACCTCCACAGGAAAATCAACCAGTTGCATCATTTATGCTATTGCCAGAATCAGGCATTTCATTCACCACTTCTTCTATTGAACTACTCGTTGCCCAATAATGGCCAAATGAAAATAAGCCCGTTTTATACGAATTATATATACTATATCGGGGTCTGTATTCATTTTGAGGCATGCCCCTTATGCTTAGTGGAGGACTAATCTTGCTGGTTGCAACCATATAATGAAGCTGCAGAGATTGCACTGATTCCTAATAAGCGTTTTTAAAAAGTCACTGGAAGGTTTGTTTATGGCAAATGAAACAAATAAAGACTCAATATTTTAAATATTATTATCAGAGCATCATTTGTTTAAACAAAAAACTTTTTCAAAGCACATTTAGTCATGATTCATACAACTATACAAATCTTTACGATCTTTATATCGGTCATACAGATTTAGCAAACTAGGACATACTTTATCTTCTAAATTAATTATATTGGGTTAGGGAAAAAGTCTTTTCGCATATAGTATGCATAAACGTGTAATTAAATATTTCTGGCTATACCATTTGTATCTGGCTGGTCTTGGTATCATTAAAAAGTTAAAATTTTAAAGAAGATAACTCTGAATTCAAATTAGGAAAATGTGCGATTTTCATTTGTTTTTCTTATTGTCAAAATGAGTGAATCTAATGAAAAAATTCGTTACATTTTAAAATTTTATTACAAAAAAGGTAAAAATGCAACGCAAGCCGCGAAAAAAATTTGTGACGTTTATTCACAAATTTGGTTTAAGCGTTTTCAGTCTGGATATTTGGATTTGGATATTTGGGTACCCCTCGAGCTTACTGAAAGAAACCTACTGAATCGTGTTCTCATTTGTGATTCTTTATTACTTCGTATTGACACCAAACCATTTTTGAAGAAACTGATAACAGGTGATGACAAGCGGATCACGTACGACAAGAACGTGCGAAAAAGGTCGTGGTCAAAGGTCGGTCAGGCTTCACAGACTGTGGCGAAGTCTGGGTTAACTCGCAATAAGGTGATGCTGTGTGTATGGTGGGATTGGAAGGGTATTATTCATTACGAGCTGTTACCACCAGGCAGAACCATCGATTCTGAACTCTACTGCGAACAACTGATGAGATTAAAGCAAAAAGTTGAGAGAAAACGGCCAGAATTGATCGATAGAAGGGGTGTGGCTTTTTATCACGATAACGCTAGACATCACGCATATTTTGCCACTTAGCAAAAATTAAGAGAGTTTGGGTGGGAGGTGTTAATGCATCCACCGTATAGTCCTGACCTTGCACCTTCAGATTTCCACCTGTTTCGGTCTTTTCAGAATTCTTTAGGCAGTGTCAAGTTAGCATCATGCAAGGACTGCCAAAACTACTTGTCGTGGTTTTTTAATCAGAAGCTCCAAAATTTCTATAGCAATGGGATCATGCCCCTACCTACAACATGGCAAAAAGTTATCGAACAAAATGGTACCTACATACTTTAGTCAAATGTAAATAGACTTTATTAAAAAATGTTTTCAATTTTCATATAAAATGCGAAGAAACTTTCCCCGACCAATTATTATCATTTTGTAAAGCGTGTTTAAACCATATAACTTTTTGTAAATATTTGACATATAACCATTTATCCTTTATATTATGAAATCTGGCTGAAAGCCCTAGTCACTTCTATTCGGAAAACATCTAACCCTTTTGGAATAAAAGAATATAGGCCTATTTCAATTCTGCCCTTCCTCTCGAAAATACTAAAGGCGATTTCTCATAAGCAAGCGTCCTCGTATATTTACGCACACACTCCACAGAGCCCACTTCAGTCTGGCTTCAGAACAGGACATAGTACAACAACTGCCCTTCCTGAACTGCCCTGTATGGAGAGTAGAATGGTCACCATTTTGGTTGTAATTGATTTTTCTAACGCGTTTGTTAGATAAAGAAGATTAAAAATAAATAAAACATTATAAACAAAGTCTATATTATAATTTCTCAACTTAAGTCAAATCTTTAAACAGACATTTAATAAAAATCGAACATATTTGTGCAAGAGAATAAGCATTGCAAGCTAAAAAGCATTTTAGAACATTAGTATTTATTATTCCAGCTTTACAGTACATATTAAAATATAGACATAGGTCATAATTGAAATATTGAGCGGCCATTTTGTAGAACTGTTAACAGCAATTGTAAATCTAATAAATTATACAAATTAGTATGGATAACAGTATAAAAACACTACAATTATGCTCTTAATAGTAATATTACAAGGATAATTATGTAAGCCACAAAATCAGTTTATCAGGGAAACAAACAATATGGAATCAATAACGGTACCTTTTTCTGTAGAATACTCCAGCTTGGAACAAGTCCCGTTCCTTACCAAATATTGCCTTTTATAGCCCCTTTTCCAAGGAAATCAATAACAACCCTATTATAATGTTTTCATTAACATTAAAATACTTAATAAAATACATTACAACAATAGTGACATTCTTATAAGTCAATATGAATTTAAACAGTAA
>DWPA01005560.1:0-11712 GCA_018251375.1 Calpodes ethlius
TGTATATAGCCTTACAAATATTATCTCCTGATCATGGAAAGATTCGCAACATAATGGAGGAAGATCCATAAAAGTTAAATGTTTTTTGCGGTAAAAATAGGCTATGTCACTACCAGTCATCCAATTATCTTTACAAAAAAAATGTACTCTAATGTTGCGGCGAATGAAAGACAAACAAATAAACACACTTTCCCATTTATAATATTAGCATAGATAATTTTCTGTAGTAGTATAAGGCGGACTTTAGTGTGTAGAGGCCCTACGTTGGCAGACTCGAGACGCGCAGCGCGAAATGTGTCGTCGAGACACCGGGCTGTCCACATGGCAGACTGCACATGCGCGTGCGCACCTTGCGCGTAAAAATATTTACATTCTCGCCACATCGCCGGACAAAACTTTAAGTGAAATTGACCTATTAGCCAACAGAAAAGTATAGTTAGTAATAATATTCCTTATCATTTAAAGAACCTAGTTTTTCAATCTTCACTAAACACGAGATTAAAAAAATATATAACTTATTTTTATATAAATAATATTTTTGGAAAACATTTTGTAGACATTAATGTATGCAATATCTTATTATAAAAAATATTAACCAGCCAACAAGTTATTTAGATTGATTAAAAAAACATATTAGTAATAGGAACGATCATAGAATTAGTTTCAATACGTATAATACTATTTAATACGAATATATTTTTAATACATTATTTCATGTTGAAAAATTTGAGATGCGTTTAGGATTCGAACCTGGGTTATCGAGCGGTTGGCCAACGTTCAACTACTTGCAGATTGAAAAAATAATCGAATTGACTGTTTGTCTGCTTTTGGCCATATCGGCCTTTACAGCTGCACGTGGACAGAGAGGACGAAGCTGGAGACACTGAGTCGAGATGTAAGACTGAATATAATATTAAAAAATATAATAAATAATCGAAATATTTATGTTAAAATTCATATAAACTTAACATGTACTGGGCGCATAAACAGACAAAGAAAAATAATAATTTCCATTAACAGTGATAATTATATTAAACAACGTGGAGTTTTACAGATTAAGGGGTTTGTATAATAAACCTCATAAGTACTCCAGGTCAAACTATGTCTGGTCACATGAGACAAGTAGAAACTTAAGTGCAGCAGCGTACCTATAACACGAGTTTGAAGTTATTCAAGAATACTTTTTGAAGGAAGACCATTATGTAAAAACGGTAGGTAAATTATATTTCTCTATCAAATTAAACTATGGAACTAAAAAAGGTTAACACTTCGATGGTATACTCAAAACAATCCGCAACTTGACTGAAGGTGGGGTAGAAGGATATTTAACCATCCGTGGCAATATTATTTGAGCGCAACTACATATCCGTGCTTCAGAGGGCGTTTAACTGTAATGCCGATATTATCATTAGATATCATTTTTAGTCCAACTCTAAACATGAACTACTAAGGCCCTAAGGTCTTAAAACCCTTGGACTATCCAGGCACAAGCACTTTCAACACTTTCGACTCACGAACAGTGTGGTTGAAGACAATAATATATTCCTTTCCTATTTAAAGGATGAACACCTCATTGGACCGCTAATTGGTCAATCAGAACTGATCATATTTCCACCCGTAATTGGATCCAATTATTAGCTACCGTTATTAGGAATATCCAGTTTACTATTAGGATTAAAGATTCTAAATTTAAATATCGCAAGTCAAGTACGCTCACCACAGGTAAAATATAAATTTATAAATCCAGCTTGTTTATTTAACTCAAATCGTCCACTTGCACTAATCGAATGTGCTCAGTCATGGCGATAAGCTAAACGTGTATTTAAAATCGCCGACCGAATCATAGCTTCATGCTTTGCACTAACTTATTCGATTTTCAGCGAAATACTTCGAAACATTTCCATTGTGACGCCGTGATAATAGGAAAGTGAGTTTAAATTTGCCGCCAAATGAGTTTTCCCGGCTTTTGTTGTGTCGGTAAGTGGACAACGTTATCGATCGGCGCCGGTCACATTGCTGCAACGTCACACCGGCGGGTTGCTGCGATGCCAACCGCACGTGGAATGGATCGCGACTACCGCAGTCTTTTGTCACGAACTGATTTGCAAAGTATACTCGGACTCGGTAAGGGCGTAGTCGTCCGGCGGCCAAGTGGCGCGCTCTCGTGAGAGATGAACGAACAGATAAATCTAAGAGTCGATTTATTCAACGATGATATCCCAAAAACGTCGTACATCGACGTTTCGCTTGGATCTCGTAGATTTGATTTCGAGTGAAAGTAGCAATGTATAACGTACAACAGTGAGCTGCGAGCCGGGACGGCGATGTCGGTAGGCAGGCGCAGGGCCGGAGCTAGTGCGGCCTCGGCCCTCTCGCCGCAACGCAAATCGTTGAAATCAAAACTTTCACGCTACAGAGCGCTACGAAGTTTTACTGCTACGAACTTCCTGCTACGTAGCCGTTGCGCCCCGCACTCAAAACTTTGTTCAGAAAGCTTTTTTGTTTGTCACGTTCTCTTATCAGGCGGGTAAAAGTTTAGTCTTAAAATCGCCGCCTTCGATTGTTTTCACTTATCAAACGAGATTAAGAAGCACACGACGTTTCGATTTATACTTTACTTCTCTGGACATTGGATTAAATTTAAAGTGTTGAGTAAATCCAATGTTGAGTTATGAAATCGAAATAATATTTTCATTCGTTCCTCAAACGCATTGAAAAGATCGGTTAAATATAGGTATGCGAATATTCAGTTCTCATTAGGCACTAATTTATGAAATGAAATTCCCATCTCATTTGGGAACGGTAAGCAATAAACAGAATAGAGTTTTGGGTTGTTTTGCGTCGTTCAAAGCCCCGTGTGCTTCAGCTCGTATGGCTGAAACACGTCGGGTATTTCCAGGAGGCAGTGGGTAGACAGGGCGGGTGTTCGGTGCGGCATTGTGCTGGCAGGCAGTGTACTCGGTTCGTTTTGTTGTTCGTGGAACTGAGTCGCAGGTGGGCGCTGCGCCGAGCCGAGCGCGCCCGAGTCCACCCGAGCGCGTCCGAGCGCCATCGTCGGAATATTCGGAACGTCGTATCCGCCGCCATCGTCCGCCATTCGCCTCAGTCTGCGCTCGGCATCCGCACTGTACGCTTGTGATAGTGACGCCGTGCTGTGACACTTTTGACAGTTGTTATCGTGAACGTGTGATGTTTTCGTATCGGAACTATGGTGTATCCCCATGAAAATGTGGAGTGATTTCCAGGTGAGCGTCTAGTTTTTAATAGCAGATGATGTTGTGTTGACTACTGTCGGACTTTTCCTTAATATTGTTAAAACACAAAGTTAATCTTTTGTTGGTAACTTAACATTTTTGTGATATTGCTTAAGTTGGGTAGAAGTTAAACGATTTTAAGGAAACGTCCTGTGATGTATCTGATGTGGATTTAACTTTTAATGTTTAATAGACATATTTTACATAAGTGCGATTTTTGAGAGTTGAATATTTATGTTGATAGTTTCCTTAACATAACGTTATAGTTTTACGATTTAAGGTTTGTGTTAGCGTTTTAATATTTCGTCTACGTCAAAAGTTTTCACTGAAGTTAATTTTTATGTATTAAATTATTTTTCTGTTTATTTCATTATATTTGTGTAGAACATATTTTATTGATGACAATCATAATTTACGGTTGAACTTTGTTGAAGTAATAGTTTCTAGTTTTTTTTCTGGTTATAAGACTTTAGGAAGACTACAATATTTCTCGTTGTACTGTGTTCTATTTTAAACATAAACTCCATTGTCATTATGCTGTTGTCGATGAAATTAAAGTTGTTTTAAGTCAATTTGCAATCTTTGTATTTAGTAAATTTCATTACTTTAACGCTCATTTCTAGCATTCCTAAGTGACTGTGGACCAATCTCATCAAATTCCCATTACAACTTTATTAGTTGGATTATTGTTTTGGTAGTAGTAGATGCGCGCCTTTTTTCAAATCTGACATCTTGCCGCGTTTCCGGCGACCTGTCAGCCGTCATGTGATGTATAGAAGGGCGCATTCGGTGGAGTTTTAAATCAAAGCGCTACTCGAGTCTCGATAACTGCACGACGTTCGAGGCGAGCGAGAACGGAGAACTCGTCACAGAAATACGTAGGTGTTGCCGTCTCGCTCTAGCGTGTAGGTTTGTCCCGCTCTGCGACGGGTGTTTTTGTGTCGGAGCGGGTTTTTTGTCGGCGGCCGAGGCTGCCGGCGCCGCTCGCTCGACTCGACTCACATTAATTATCGCCGACTTGGCTCGCCAGCGCGAACGCACTTTACTTTCTATGTTCCAACGTTATATTACGGATTCTTTATACAATTTCGGTGCTTCGCTACGTTCGTTAGCGGCTCGAACTTACCGAAAAATGTTCAAAGTTACCTAGATGTACTATTCTAACTATTTCAAAAGCAATACCCATAAAATGAGGACAAGGTCGATGACTTATTTTACATTCTTTTAAATGGTATTAATAAGTATTTCGGTAACAGTCTATTTATATAACGAAGTTGCCTGAACGCTACAAAGCCTACATAACAGAAATTTATAAAGAATTTCTGATCGGCAGAATTTGTACCTACCAAGTACTGATAAGCCCTTTTGTCTCGCAAGACCGCCTACTGTAATTAGAGCTCCAATCATAAAGAAATGCTAAAGGTTTTTTAGGTCTTAGTAGCGCGCGATCATGTGAGGTCGTTGGATTTTCCTGCGAGCGAGGCGAGGGGTGCGTCTCTATGGCAACGGCTGGGGCGCCCCGCCCAGCCACCACGGATCCACCATTCCACTTATTGAGATTTACTCCTCAGCTCCAATCACCAATGGCTATCAGTTCACGAGACTTCCTTTTTTCTATTTAACCAAGTCTCACCACGTAAGAACCGTTATCACAAAATTCTGTATTTTCGATATCGATAATGCTATATCGCCGCGATAACCGACGCAGATAGCCAAGTCTGCACAATCTGTTCAAAAATTACTGAATTGTGATTAAATTGTAAAATATTTGGACATTCGAACGGAAATGATTAAGGCTGGCACATTAGAAATTTTGGTACAAGAAGTTTCTTTACGCTTATCATCATTTAGAATATTTAGTTTAATATAATTATACTTTATGCTTATAAATGAGTATCTCACCTAGCTATTGAATAGTTTATATAACCCGTAAATATCTTCGACATCGTCACAAACATATAATTTTTTAAAGTCCTTACATCATGACACTCTATTAGACTCAAAAGCTTCAATGATGTTGTTAAATTCTAAAAGTATTTGCTTTACAACACATAATATAATGACAGTAATACAGTACAATACTATGTTGTAGGTTTAAACAAAAGTAGTAATTTTGATGATATCTATTAGTACCTATAGTTTGTTAATAAACCGTCTGATAAATGGACGGAAAAATTAACTTTATAAAAACAGAGCGTAATTTAGTACAAGTTAAACAACTTTTCTGAAAATAATAAAATAAGTTATTATTATGGCAACAAAAAATAAAAGTATAATAGCCGAAAAAAAATATGCATTTGCTAGAGATTTTTTAAACACAATTCATAGATAGGTATAATGACTGTATATTTCATTAATTTTATCGTAACCTCTCTTTTCTTATAAAACATAAATATAGCACTAATATTAAAACATTACAAATAACTCTGATATACATCGAATAATAACTTAGTTGAGGAGACACTTAATCGCCTTTAACCTACTCATGACTTAAATTTGAATACAATTAATAAACTACACAAAAACTGCAATATTTGATACAAATAAAATTACTATTATTCCCTTGAAAGCGAACAATGAAAATATTTGACCACCACACAGAACAACCGTGCCGATTCCAAAGAAAAATAAACTATGCCGATTCGAAACGGGAATAAACACGCCGATTCGAAACGTAGCTTATTATATCACTATCGATAGCGGAAAGTTCGCTGAAAGTTAGTGACGTAACTTAGCGAGCCTACGTCCTTGCGAGGGGTGCAGGGCGCAGCACGACTTGTTGCAGCCACGTGCATCTGTTCTACCGACGCCTATCCGCTTAAACATCTACAACCAACTAACACATATATACTCACTCACACATAGATATATGCCTGGTATATTCATCGTATGCTTATGCCTATTATATCTCAAGTGTTAAATCTATTATACTATGATTTAAACAAAGATGTAATTTGTTTATAAATTGCATTTCTAATGTCTCTGCCATACTTGTGTTGACCTTAGTGTCAACGGCAATGTCCGAGCGCATTTAATAATGCGTTAAATGCTTGGCTATTACACTTTTATACAAATTTTACCGTTTGCTTATTTATATTAATTAATGCGTTATTTAGCGCGCTAAATTGTAAATGTCTGTGTTGCGTGATATTTATCTAGTTATTTAATGCGCTGGAAAGCAGATGAGGCGGAGACTGTAGAGTTTTAATTGTCATTACAATTTGTGAAGCTAATAATGGCTAGTTAAACATTATATAATCTATAGTAAATTAATAAGTATATTTTTTTATCTGTATGAATAATTTAACGATAACAAAAAAAAATATTAATACTTGAAAAAAACTACTGTTATAATGAATGATACACTTAAATAAATAGGAAAAGCATTTACACCTGCGCATAAATTAAAAACTTAAAACCAGCTAATTATAAAAAATAAGTCTATAAATTAAGATATATATGAAAATTGTATAAGTGTATAGCTTCTGTAAATACTATATACGTACGGGATTTATAAATATTACAGATGTACAAGATAAAACTGTAAATCTACTAAGAATTGTATTATCACTTCCTAGTACAGAACTTCAACGCCATCTTGATTTCCAAAAAAAAAAAAATCAAGCGCTTTCATATAAAAAATCCTTAAATTGAATAAACTCACGTAGATCACGATCACCGCTCCATCTAACGGTCACATTCAACACGCAAGGCAATCTATTAAACCGCCCGTTAATTTTTGCAAATATAAACCGTTTCGCAAACATAAAACATATGGCAATTTGTAAACAGAATTATCGCAATTAGCGTTGTCAATTAATACAACAAACACAGATGATAATTAGGCGGCGTGCAGTCCCGTCTGCGCTGCTCTCGAATCTCGTAACAACTTTTATTGCATTACCTCATTACCGTGTACGATCGAGCACGTGGAGTAAAAGTTAGTAAACACATAAACAATGAATGAATCTGCCGTAACGCAGCGAACGTCATCGTCGAAGACATGCATAATAATCGCTTATGCAAACGAGCTTAATTATGTAAACCATTATGAATCGCGCCGACATGTTTTGACATAAACATTTACGACCAATTATGTCCTATTGTGTGACACAATGAACTTGAGAGACAACAATAATATAGGGCATCGACTCCGCCGACGAATGAATGGTCGCTATACGTTAACACCTGTTTAGAAAAAACGCGAGGCTTAGCCAATGTCAGGTGTACCGATTCAATACGAACGATTATATTTTTATAACCGCGGCATATCGAGTTACCGGCTGAGTTTATTTGTTTTCCTTTTTTGTCGCTCATCTCTTTGTGTTGTGATAATTCAACTTACTACGGCACGAGCTGTGTTTTGATGCATTTTAAATATTTATCTAGGTGTCCTTCGATTCTTATTTTAGTAACGAAAGTAAGGTTTAATTGTAAGTTTACTTCAACGAGCATTTCCTTGCTAAATATGACGATATATTGGCTAGGAAAATAGTGTAGACAAAAAAATAACGCTGATTTTAAAATCGCTGTAGGTAACTAAATATCGTTCGTGCAATCGTTTGATATCATTGTTTTATAAAAATCTATCCTGTTTAAAAAAAATTAACACTGTCATAATGTATTTAAGTAGAATGTATTTAATATCTTTCTTGTACATGACTACATCACTAATAGGCTTCACAATGCCCAAGTGGACGCAGGGCACAGTTCTAAACGTGCATACGAATCCTTGACATTCGCGAGCGGCTCGTTCTAAATAAATTCCCATGGCCTGAATGGCGCACCGCGACCCAATTACGTTTGGCTATAAAACAATATATGAGTCGTTGAACTCCACTTTCGTATGCCGATGCCTATGTAAACACTGCATCTGGGTAAACACGGCGAGCCGAGACGCGCGGCCGCCAATAATTTATGTAAATTCACGTCATTGTATAACAGTGATGTTTTTTATTGAGCTTTTCTTATTTTGACGGTCAAGTTCGGGACGGGGTGAAAGTTTAACAACTATAATAAATTCCGAGCTCCCGCCTTTGTTGAGTTATTGCTGTCATCGTGGACCGATGTTGTTTGCAATTCTTATTTTGCTTTGTGTACGTTGCTATGTTTGAACGGCACCCGGCTACCGTTCACGTTGGATTGTTAATTTTGCATTTTAAACCTACTCTGTGCAAGTCTCTGATCCGATGATACATCTATGATATAAAATTCAAACGAGCGTAGAATTTCTTTGTAATATTCAAGCGCATATTTGTTAGCAAAAAATCTTTTAATAATATTACGAAACCGGCGGAAACGTAAATAAATTTCAATGTTGTAAATTATGCTTTACTACAGACGGCGGAGCAGCGTAAAATCTTGTTTAGGTATAATTATGACGATAATGGCTATATTAATACCACTACAAATCTATTTCGTAGGTAATAACTATTAATCACTTATGAATGAATGTTATTGTACGGCAACCGGTCAACGATATCAGAGCGGAGTGAACGTCATTTTATAATCATAAGCTCATAAATAAACACGGTGACGTATCGGTGTTCAAGTCGGAAGTAGGCACGTGCGCGGATGGGTATGTAAACGCGATTAATTATGTAACAATGTTTTGACATTCCACAACAACGACACATTTAGCGCGGACGTTAAGTGGATCAATGAACTTGAGCCGTTTGCTGTTCAATGTTACGCAACTATCGGCGTTTGAGTGAGATTAATGCACGCGGATTATGGCACGCGATACATTTCAATTTACGTTCCGTTTCATTCATGAGTCGAGATAATGACGAGGTTCTCGTTCCGGTCGTTTGTTTGTTCGCCTGTCGACTGTCGTCGGGCGTCACGTACGGTTTACATAGTTGATTTGCTGTGGTTATTGAGGACTGCACGGCCTGCTTGTTACGACTAAATGCACACCTGATGTAGTTCATGTAGTGCACGCTGTTGCTAACTCTTTGTTTTCTTTGAGCGATTTAATATATTAATTATTACCATACTTACTAACATATATACATCTTAACCTATAATTGTCATTTCCATACGTAATCACCACAGCTTAAACTCCAGTCTTCTGTTAAATACTTGCCATATCTGCATTAAAATCAAAATATCTGACGGAATGACTTAGAATACTTCATGTAATGATCAGAAATAATAGTGTTTTTTAACGAAGAAAGTTATATTGAAATACAAATACGTGTATCAATCAAAAAAATTAATGGAATTGGCATTAAAATCCGAAATATCTATCAGATAGAACATCGTTTAAACAAAAGCTTCAATAAAGAAATAAACTATACTCCATACTTCCACACAGTTCACAATCTCCGCTATATTTTTATTCCACTGGTATTCGCTGCATGGCATTTTCCTGCAACTGGAATCCGAAACACGGCGGAGCGGTGCGGTGGGTGCGGTAAGGATGCGAGCATACGTGTTGCTTATCCGAATATCTTACTATTAACTACAAGTTAGAGCTGAAGACGGAGGGGTGAGTAGTACGTCTTCACCCATTGACGGTTGAAGCGTCCCGCGACACTTTCACTGCTCCGTTATTGCAGTTACTACGCGCCTACTGCACCGGAGGGGTAGGGGGCCACCCCATGCACTCACCCTCGCCACCCCTCGCAGGGCACGCCGAACAAGGGTTGCTTTGAAATTTAAGAATAGAATTCTCTAACGTTATCTCCTGTGAATACGATTTATAAATTCTTTAATAAACCTAATGCCGAGCGAAAGGGATGCTTTTTGTATTTGCAAACACTGTCTTCGTGGAATGATATTTTCGTACCTATATTACGTACTTGATGTATATTATAGATGATTTGTAAATGTTTACGACGAGAAAATGTTCGATAGAGATCAGCGGTGTGATGTCTCGACGCGAAGGATCGCGAGGTATTGTTAGCTCTCGCCGATTACATGTCAACAATCAGTCTATCGGCGATCGTATCTCGAGTCTAGACGGGCCGGCAGTCGGTGTAACTGGGACAATGTCAGTGGAGGGCTCGCCATTATTTGCGTAGAGGTGTGTGAGGAACGCGGCCGGTGACAGCCGTCCGCGGTTCGTGACGGAAGTTTGTAAACACCGCCGGCCTTGCTCCCGGCCGGCAACCCGCAACCCGCGCCACTATTCACTAGTCACGCACTAATATCGATACCTCCACTTTCCAGATACAATCGATTGATAGTTTAAT
This sequence comes from Calpodes ethlius, assembly GCA_018251375.1. Lineage (NCBI taxonomy): Eukaryota > Metazoa > Arthropoda > Insecta > Lepidoptera > Hesperiidae > Calpodes > Calpodes ethlius. The sequence goes on from DWPA01005560.1 coordinate 10,454, forward strand.
CTTTACACCGCCTCCGAACCACGCAGACCGGTCTACTCGATCTTGCATGCGATTATATTAACTATTATTATATTTATTTCTCAACGACGACTGAGTTAATTTAAATATTAATACGGCGTTTCGTTTTATTCTAGCAAATTTATAAAAAAATATAATCGATTAGATTCACTACTTAATCGATTGGATTTACGACGTAATAATCTAGCTTATGTAAAACTGTGACGTTATCATGTAAGCTAACGGTAATTAGAGATGGTAGTGTGCGTTAACGTATGTTAGTTCGGGTGCAACGGCGAACGCGTGGGTAGCAGTGGGCGGCCGAGGCGTCGAGGCGTTTGCGGGCGGGTGTCCGCGGCTATCCGATGCTGTTGATTGATGGGCGATAGATAGCTCGACATTGAACCCGGCGGCGAGGCTACAGTAAATATATCTAGTGCGGACTTCCGCCCGTGACGTCGTCTGTGACGCTCCCTCTGACGTAGTGCCGCGTAACACATCTATATTCTTTTTGTTTACACTATAAAACGCTATTTACATTGTTACTGCACCGAGGTCGTCGCCTTATCTTTTATTGCTTTTCGCTCGTTTCGCTCTCGGGCCCGTCTACCTGTGCGTGCGTGGACGTCTTTACGCGTTAACTGTTTATTTATTTGCGTATCGATATGAATTGTTTATAAACATTTATGTGATTAATATTACGTTTGTTTCTCGATTTAATGATATAGTATCATCCTAATGTATAAAAATGTGTAATTATATCGTATAGGTTGATATTTTTTTGTAAATTAGTTACTTTTTTGTAATTCTCTCTAATGGTAAGTGTGATAGAATATTCAAAAAAAATTTAAATATTATCGATGTAAAAATGTTATATAAAAACGCGTTATTATCTTTATCCAATATTGCTTAGTTTTACAAACTATTTGCGTTCATAATCCGATATATATTGGAGTTAACGTCATAAAAGAAATTCGCTTTTGACCTGTTATGAGAGTCTGCTAGTCATTTACGTAGAAACTCCTGGGACTAATCTTCTAAGTGCGTAGCATCGGGCGGAGGCAGGACCGCGGGGGGTGGGGTTCATTAAAAATTCATTCTTATTTCGAAGTCTCGTAATCAGCCACAAGCGGAGGGTTGGAGCCGTTTCAATGATCATTATTTATCATTGCTATTTTCTTATAACGTAATGATGGTGTATTTATTTATCGGAATAATGATTTTGTAGAATCATCTTAAAGTTTTAATGCTTTAAAGAGTTA
>DWPA01005561.1:0-11712 GCA_018251375.1 Calpodes ethlius
CTAAAAAAAAATAAGAAATTGATATATACCTATAATATTTTGAACAATATTTTGAAGAGGATATACTTTTTGCGTTGTAACTGCAGTAGCATACATAAACACTTAATGCTCCCAACGTGCGTTTACATTAATGTTGACGCCTGCGTCCTAAAGGGCCTTTATTAACGCGTTAAGTTTTGCTTGGTTGCATTATTGTTGGAAGTCTATCCAAAAATATTGTCCTTAATTAGCGCACTTAACTGTAGGTCGCATTTGCGTAGTGTCATTTTAGTGCGCTATTTAACACATTAGGATGTAGACGAAGCAGTGACGTGTAGGTATGTTTGTCTACCTTATGTCTAGTGCGTTTTTACTTTTTTATTCAATTACAGCGAAGACAAACGAAGAGTTCCGATTCGTATGTTCAAATCGTTTATTCATCTGTTTCCATACCACCTCACGTATTATCATGTACAATGGTATCATGAATCAACTGGATCTTTGGATATAGACAATATAAATATAGCGTCTTCTAGGGCATAAAAAGTCCGAATATAAAAATGATTAAACATGCCGCGTATCTATATTTTCTGCTGGCAAACGAGCAGGCGGAATAAGGTATTCCGCAAATAATTAGGCAGACCAGGTGGTCTGCTGAACCTGGACACTAGCATCACCATAAGCATTACTAATGCTTTGTCGGCCAAGAAAGAAAAGGGAAAGAAATTTATTGTTACTAGACCTTCAATAGGTGTTTAGCTCTTAAAACTTTTACATGTGGTAACTTTTTTACAATAAGCTAAACTAATCTCATTTTATCACACAACCCTGCGTTTTAAATTCCTTTTTTTACGTTTTATAAGAGAAAACAATATTCTTAAATGTTTTCCTAAATATATATGATATATATATGATATATGATGTGAAAGTTTTCATTAAAAATAATATTGTAATAGGATAAAGAAGATTAAAAGAAGGTTTGATAATAGACTTAAAGCTTATCTCTATTAACCCACACTGGAATCGCTTTGTTAAATTTTCCCCAAGCTTCGCACGACTTTTATACGAGAAATATAAATTTCAAATCCAAACGTAAGAGTCCAACTATTGAGGTTAATTACAGTGCTTGTTCTCGTAATGGACACAGTTAGAGAACGATTTTGATCAAAATAACCTCAGCATCCGTTACTTAAAATGTACAATAATTAAAAGTTATATATGTACATATGTTGAGTTTGGCTAAAAGAAAATATATATTATGAAAAGTAATTAGAAAGTCAATTTTGTCTTTAATAGCGATCGATGAAGTCTGCGTGGTGACACTGATAGCGAATATATATCTAAATATATATCTAAATATTCGTGGAGATTTGCAGATGGTTCGAGACGGTCGACTGATGAATGGTGGAGCAAGAAGAGTATCAGTGTTCCAAGTTGTGAAGAAGAAGAAGTGATAACATAGACATTTAATAATTGTTTCATTTGTCATAACGCTATTGAAGATAGTATGGATTGCTTTCACTGTAACCACTTTTTTCTATGTTACGCTCACAAAGGAATTATAGTAAATTCTGGCAAAAGAGACCATCTTCGTCATATATATAGTATCACATATATAATAGATCGATAAAGAGATCGTCGCTTTAGTATTTGAAACGCGAATGAGATTGCAGTTTTTTAGCATCCAGATAAAAGTTGAATTTGACTACGCTCTATAGGGGAGGAAGGCCGTGCATGCTCATGCATACCGACACAGCCGCCTGTGTTAGTTATGTGGGACTAGCACGGGCGTCTTACCCACTAAACATCGCCTGGTGAAGGCTTACTTCATAAGACCATACACTATGTGGTTCGATCGCGATTTCGGTGCGGTTTCGAACGCAAGCAGCACTCCTTAAGGGAATTTGCAATATACTTCGGTTTCTATTTATACTACTCTTTACCATCTCCACCCAATCGAAATACATTTCGGGAACACATTTCCAAAATGGTTCCATTATTCTCGAGCTACAGAATTCTCGTAACTTTACGTAAATTACAGTGGATACTGTATTCGACTTTCAACCTTATAACGTAAAAGTATAAGGTCGAAATATCGAGTCGCGTACAGCAGACGTCCGTCTATTTGATCGGTTCACCGTGATTTATTACTCTCTATTGTTTAGCCGCTATTGTTTATTAACGTTCGGCTGCGACATTATAATTAAAATCAAATATAAACAATGGTGTTACGCCTCCACTTTAAAATAAACAATGTAAAACCAAGGCTAGTATTCAATTCTATGATGACTGAAATACCTTACTGTCCTGAATTTCTTATTGGCAACTTATTTTATGTGTACCTTATATGAAGACACGCCGAAAGGAATAAATGAGGCACACTTGAATAGCAATTAGCAATATTGGTTAGCGATGGGAAGCAATTCGATGTATTCCTTCTCCAGAAAGAAAAGAAGAACTAATAAAACAGTGAAATTGCTTCCATGCCCCTAGCCGACATACGAGCCGTTTTGCTGGTGATTCAAACAAGTTGATGGTCGTTCCACAATACTCACCATATAGGTTTTGTGAGAATATACATAATAATATCAGTAATAATGCAAACGACTTGATGATCATATTGATAATAATTGTAACCCTTACGTGATATCAAGTAAAACGAAACCGCGTTTTCACTTGTCAACGCTAGCTTCTTTAAGGTGTAATTCAGCCAGTTGGAGAATCGAACTTTAAATATTGAATGCTACTTTAAATCCTAGTGTTACATTATATCGGTGCATATACCTACATTTATATATATTTTAATGAACCATTAAATATTATACCTATATCAATTTGACAGAATGGAATTTAAATCGCATTTTTGGTTGCAAATTAATTGTCTAAGTTGTTTTCTACAGCATCATTAAATTAAAGATTCGCTACCGTTAAATCCTCAATTCTGTAATGACGGTTTAATAAACAGATTTGCGTAACTGTGTGTTATAATAGGATTTATTTATTTTACGATTTCACGGTTTAACGGTTTATATCGGAAATGAATTTCAGTTAACACGGTAAAAATGTTTAGCTTGATATAAACGTGTGTCGACGAAATTGACCATTGACAATTATTTTAATTGAGTTTGATTAATTTATATATTAATACGTGAAGGTAAACAGAAATTTGAAATGCAGTATAGATGAAGTTTACACGGAGAAGTGCAGAAACCTAAATTTCATACAAAATATATTATTTTATTAAGAATACTTTTACTTTCAATTAGTAGTTAATTATAGTTATCTAAAGAATTTGAAACTAGGTTCAATTAAAACGCGGTTTAGTTAAATACATAATTATGAATAGTCGGTATTTGACAGATACCAATCTCAAAAACCTACGGTTAAAGTTAGATTTGTAGAGAAAGTTTTTGCATAAATAAACACGAGTTCTTTTTAGTCTGTTTGAAACTTTATCGCTTATAATTTATGCATTAATCTCCACTGAGAAAAACTGATACCGGAGTCACAATAAGTACAACATTTTAGATGCAGTATCGACTGCGCCAATTGATTCTTGTATGGAATTATTTACAATTTATATGTATTAAACTCGATTAGGTGTTAGTTATGCCACTGCTGGGCTCAGGTCTCACAGCAGCAAGGTTTATGGCTCATGTGGGAAATAGACAAACTTGAGACAAGAAATTGTTATAATTTAAAATTATTATTTTAGTAGAAAAGTGTTTTTATGACATGGGTACTTTTTTATGCAACAAGCCGAGAAATTAGCTCATAAAACATTCGATGGTAAGTGCCTACCACAGCCCATAGAAATAGTATCACAATATATTCATGATATATTACAAGTCAAGAATGATGAGTAGAAAGACCTGGCTCTCAAGCCCTCACTTGGAACACAGCGAGGGACTTCAATCGTTTAAGATTTACTAGATACCTACTATATTCGTTGCTATGGCAATCGTTGCCGTAGCGAAACGTGGGCGAGGTCAGCTAGAATATTACATATTCAATTAAAAGTAATAATTGGTTTTCCTGAAAATGAATAATTAAATTGTTGACGCGTGTTTAATGTGAAAATCGCTATTATTAAAGTATATTCAATAAGATAGTTTTAACTATGTTGAGAAGGTCAAGAATAATAATTCCAAATTATGTCAGCTGACCATAGTGTCGTAACAGTAGCGAACAGAATCTGGCTTTCTTGCTTGGTGGTAAGGTGTCGTGTATAATTTAGATTATAATCATAACATTATATATAATAAAAAAATAATTGATATGTTTGTTCCGACTAATCTCAAAAACGCCTTAACGGATTTTGATATAATTTTCCCTATATTGTACTAGGTTTTGGGTAAAATTTAATGATAGAAATAAATCTCTCAATTTAAAGAAACATGCCTAAACATGTTTTCTAGTGTAAGTTCTTTTCTATATGTTACTGGAGCGAAGCGAGTGAAATTACTTAGTTATAAGAAATAAAAAAAAGAAGAAAGGAACCTTGGTTATTCTGTAAGAATATTAGGTTTTTACTAACCATCAGATTATTATATGTTTTTTTGTTGACTGTTTTCATAAAAAGAAAAAGTATTTTTCATTATTTCAAATGATGATATTAATAATCCTAAAAGTTTATAGCCAGGCTTTGACCAAATTGTGACGCGTGGTTCACTCCGTAACTTAATTGTGGCTGGCTGTCACGTAATAATGAGCTTAATATTATTTTGTCCCTTTTAACTCCAGTCTCGTGTAAATCACGTTTATTTTATCCAGTGGCTTCAGCAGTCAATGTTTAAAAATAATGGAATTCATTGTTCTGCAGATTGTGATTATCACTAGAATAAAAATATAATTAGATTCAGATACCTAAGATGGTTTTTGTACGTTTTGTACTTTACTCAATGTTATATTTCTGATAATAAGGAGCTTAACTAAATCCAAAACTATTTAAGTATCCAGCGAAACATAATATTATTATGATCGAGATACAGATACGTGAGAATCAAATATAACTTTTGTTAGGTATATGTATTGTGTATTGGGAGGTAAGGAGTGCGATGCCTTTGTGTCTAAGCCAACTTACATTTCCATTGCTTTTGATGCAACCACTGAACAGCAAACGAGACTTTCACATTAGCTCTCTTGCTGGGTTTTCCTGTGCTTTACGTTGAATATATTGGCAGAAGGGATTATCTGTTGATATCCAGAGGTCATACCAGTAGTAATAAGTAGCAAGCGGACCTTCGAAACCTTAAAAAGCTCACGTAATGGGAGTTTTATTTAACTTTTCTTGTTCAATACATACTATTATTCAATACATATTCAATAATATCAACCAGTCTTCTGTGTACTTCTATATCCAAAAAATATATTACATATCACTGGCTACCACGCTGCCTAGCACCCTTTTGTTCCAGTTAGCCGTTAAACGATTCGACATGTTCCGGCTAAGGATTAAAGGACCATTTCTTTCTTTCTTTCTTTTTACCCGACAATGCGTAGGAGATGCATTTGGTGTTGTTAACGGCCGTGGGTGGTAGCTGTCATTTATCATCAAGTGGATCAGCAGGTCATTTGTCAGCTATTTATATAAAATATATACTACAATATACAATTTCGACCAAAGGTTCTTATGATTTACTAATCTAATATTCATCCGATCTAGTCACGTAGATATACGAAATATTAGCCGTTTCATGAGCATAGTAATCAAATACTCAAGTTGGCCTTTCGGATAGTTTACTTCGATGACCGTAGGTATTTTTATTTCATAGATTTGAGGTAAGCATTCACTTCGTAAGATAATATCTAGTCCACAAAAAAGTACCTATAACACAAACAGAAAACTATCCAGGTTTTGTTTGTTACAGTACACATGAAGTTATATAAATCTAAAGAAAAATTAAAAACTGGATTCCAGGATCTTGAAGAACTATAAAGTTACTTGTAATTAAACTTTGCTCAAATCTGTATTTAAAATAAACAAGTTAACTTGAATTAGTGCTCGCATTGCTATTTCCGTAATCACATTAACAAACCACTTTGACTACAGTTTCCGACTGTGCGCCACTGAAAAATTGTTTGAGAAATTCCAAACGAATTCGTTGTGGCAGTTAAGAAAACTGAATACATTTTTCCTTTCTACTGTTAGCTCATCTTGCGGCCTTGTAAAGTTTTCAAATTAAATGCAGGTTTTTGTTATTACCAATCGTAGGTACTTGTTCTATGATTTCGTATACTATTTCAGCTTTACCTTTACCGTTTAAAATACCAGTTTAATAAAAGGGTTTATTGCACATAATAAGCGTGAAAGTTTTATGGAAATGCTATCTTGTATTTTAATCGTTATTAAAGTTAAATCTTTTTCTTTTTATGTCATCACAAATACTTATTTACAATCGTACTTTCTACAATTTGTAGTAAGCATACTTAATAATATTAAGTGAATATTTATTAAACTCTGAAGTGTTATAATTGGTTTAAAACCATTATATCCGTCTTTGTTTTATTACATTTATAACTCCACAAAGTTTAATAAATAATCACTTAATATTATTAAGTATGCTTGCTACAGATTGTAGAAAGTTCTCTTTTACTTTGCTCGGTACGCATTAAACATTATGTGGCAATTTACGTATACTAAGTCAAATGACATAAAAGGTAATTTTGTGTATGGAGCAATTGGCTTTAGTCGTTGCGCGAATAAAATGTTGTTATATAACAACACAGTAAATTGCCGTCCGTGTATGTTAACCATGTTCTATAAGTACAAAGTTAGGATAAAATTGTTACATATACACTTAGATATACATAATATTATATGTATATTCGTATAGCAATGTCTTACTGATAACGTAGACACTAAACTAAACTAATTTCTGAGACAAGTTGAGATAAGATAAAGTTTAATGTCGGTTTCCTTGTTTTGATTTTTATCTGTAACAAACACTTCTCAGACGTTAGACGCAAGTCGTCAGCACCCTACGCACTTCTTTACACTGTACGTGATTTGAATCGAAACTCGTTCAATGGAATGGAGACAGCCGTCTCATGTTTAAGTATCACTGAAATCTGTAATATGTTCGACAAGATTTTATATCCAGTTGTTGATAAATTCAGAGTCATGATGGATTTTCATGCTCTATATAGTTAATGAAAATTTATATATTTTTTTTGATTCAGTGTTTGTTAAATAGATTATTCAAACAATGTTTGAGTAAGATTATATCAAATTATTCTCTCTTAATTAATTACGGATTTTATACAAACTTAATTAGTACCTACTAGGATCGACATAATGAGGAAAGGTATTAAAATACTACACGACTTTTTTTGTATTGAAACTTTCTAGCGCTTTCCATTTCCAGCATCGATCTACTCGCTTTCATCGGCGGTGGTCGGACAGCTTAGTCGGGGCAGAGATAGTGAGCATGAACTTTCTATACTCTATCTAAACCAGCGCCGATAAGCAACAAACATAGCTGACAAATCATGACAAGTCAATAACCTCTCGATTGCTTTTAAAATTACAAATAAAATTCATGACATCCGACAACTTTCCCACAAAGTAGTTGGCATCTCTAGGCATGCAAACAACGAGAGTAGAATCGCGTTTTTCGCTAATGAACTGTTGAACGAGGCTGCGTCGCGCGCCGCTGCCGCCGCTCTGATGTCAATGGCGCTCAGCGCTCGGCAGTCATTCGTCGCGGAACGAACTAGTTACGAAACTAGTGTGACGCAAGCTCAAATCCTCGCTTTTTTTGCCACCTTGCAAAAATATTTCAAATCTATCATCAGACTTTAAATGATAGTTTTATATTTCGTCATTACATTGAGAAGATGTTAGAAATCTATTATAACTAATATTAACAGTCGTTGAAAATTATTAAGCAATTTAAATTAATTATTTTTATTGATCTTATCTACATATTAAATTTAATCTTACTTACAGGTACTAACATTTTAAACATAGAATTTGGCTAATAGGTACTAAATGTTTCTTACTGTAATATACGTAATATTTACAACATTTTATCAATGAATCTATAAACAAACGACATTCAATATGATCTTGGTCCCAAATTAATGGCAATAAATTTGGGTAATCGCCGGCCGCCTACTACGAAATATATATCTCAAAAATTATTTGTTGATATAATGAATAAACCGCTTTTAAGTGAATGATGTATCAAATTATTTTTTTTTTATTTACGGAGCAATGAATAACACTTCCAAGAAGAAACAACATTAAACTAAATTAAGGCATTAAACATATACAGTGACTTCATTATAAAGTAACAAGAGACGCGAGTTTGACGTAGTTATGGCAGCATTGTAACCTTAACTAAATGTATATAATTATTCCTTTAAATTCAATTATTTAATTTTTCACGTGTATTTTAAATTGCTCAGCCAATTATCAACTACTGGTTTTATATATTTCGTTCCTTCCATACCAAGCCCAAAGGGCGAGCTCGCCGAAGTTCGCAGGTAATAAAGACCGCGGGTCGCGGTCGATGACCCGTATCCCAGGACCGCGTAATTGTTCGCTTCACAGGCGTTTTTCAGGAAATGTGCCCAACTTTGACATCGAACACCAACAAAGGATTTCGGAATTTTCACGCTCTCTGCATATACTTGGGTAGCACGTAAGTGACTGCATGACGGCATAAAGCACCCAGGTTGCTGGGGTCCTCCTCCGTTTATGTAGAAATCAGCATGTCCGAGAGACTCAATAACGCCTTGAACTAATCTGTTTGAATGCACGACATCCACATACACGGCATCAGATTTATCTAATCTATGTTCAGGGTAAGCGTAAGAAAAGCAAGGTCCTGCGGGGTCCAGGCCTGTAATGCGGCCCAGTTTGCGTTTCTTATACCGTTGAAAGAACTTGCCAGCCCATCCGGCTATGTGTGCTCCTAAGCTTATGCCGAGTAGATGAAAATCTTCCGCATTCGCTCCAAAGTTTTCTAAATTAGCCAAAAGATTAGCTAATCTTTTTCCAATCAAGCGAGCGTTGAGCACTGATAACATGTATTTCTGATTTAACATTTCCTCAGCGTCTACTAGAATAATATTAAACATTTTCTTATCGTAATAGGCCTGAGCCAATTCCGTAGAGACTGATGATTGCGAATTGTCTCTGTACCCGTGGATTATAACTTTTGTTTGTTTGGTTATGTCGAACATTTTCGGCTGCATGAGAATTTGAAAGGCTTCGTCTATAGGGTATGATCGAACCTCGGTACCATCTAACAGTACAATCTTCATAGTTTTCATGACTTCGTTTTTATTCTCCTTCGTAATAACTTGAAGATCCATGATTGCTCTACCTGTAAGCATGTAAAAAGTGTTAAATTATAAAAAAAAAACAATATTAATTATAGATCTTAAAATATAAAAAATGTATTTTATGTTTTTGGAGTATAAAAGCATTAATACATAAAATAAGAAGTCATTGCCCGCATAGACTCATAAACTGAACATTTTTGATCAAAAAAATTTCAATTCCCTTTTATATAATTTATGTTATGAAGCAATGCAACTAAAGCATTCTTTAATGTATTATAATTGCCGGTATATTGGTTTTAGTCTTATATATAATTATATACTCGCTTTACTCTTATAAAGATTGAGTTTTCTGAAATTTAGAAACCGTTCGGCTGCCATTCAGCGCAAATTGTTACGGAAATCTCATCAGCTGGGCTTTAGAAAATACCGGTACCTCAGTTAGTTGAGTACAAGAAGTACTTCCGTCAAGTTGGATAATTTTCCAATAATTGTCATTCCAACATAATTAAATTTGATCATCGCTTGACCAGTTTTTGTCCAAAAAATATATTTATGATAAACCTATCAACAAGCAAAACTAATGAGACTTGAATGGTGACTAGAGGTATGCAGACAGTAGTATAGATAAGAAATGTCTGGGACACTCCGCCCAATATGAATTAAATTATTAAAGAAAAGAGCATGAAGTCTAAAAGTGAGATGATTTTTGTAAAATTTTTAGATTTAAAGGCTGATGAATTAGGAACGACAAAAGCTGCTGGCCTTTGAACGCCTAAGCTAGGCTATATAAGGAACCTTATGAACACACGTTGTAGTTTTAACATTAGTAGTTTTACATGTGCGTTCATGAATTAGTCGTGCAGAAAGGCCTTCTGAATAAATGTACGTATATGGTGACCATATCTCCAAATGTGTACACATAAACTCCATTCAATCTTAGCTGCTAATTTAAATTCGTATAAACGTAGTTACCGTACCTGAATTTGTAATAAGTAATATCTGGTTTAATTTCCTACTTACTCTTTACTCGTAATCGAGGAAGCCCGAACCGTACATTGCATCGCTGTACTTCAATTTCACTTAACAAACGTTCTTAGACTTCGCTTAATTATCGTATAATGATAATAACGAGGATTTATATATAAGAATGAATATCCAAAGTTAGAAAACGTTAAAGAAATTTGGTCACAGGCGGTCATCCGTCTAACTTTTCAGCGCGACCGAAGTTCCCTCTATCCATTACTTAGGATTGACACAATGACAGGTTATCAGCGCTTCAAATGGGAACATTATCTTTAACTTTACACACAAGGATCACCACACGTGTGTACCATCAGGAATCAGAATTTATAAGTCACGAGTATTACCCTTCGGCATCTAAATTATTTATCTTTTTATAAACTCAAATGTCATAAATCTATGTCTATGTCTAAATGTCATTTTAGACGGTAATACTGTTTCTAATTATAAACGATATTGTGTATCTGAAAAAGTGATAATAAAACTTTGTACATACTCCATTTTAACTTTGTTTATTACTTTGGAAAATATTAGTTTTACCTATTGCTGCGATGCACATAAAACATTTTAAGTCTGTGAAAAAAATTCATTAAAAATATTATTATAGGTGTGTATTATTACCAAGAAAATAATCTTCGATATTAAAAAATTACGGCACAATCGCTATTTCATAACTTACATGTAAATCTGTTTAATAACTGTGTGTTTCTGTTATATGTATATAGATAAGTAGCAACATATTTATGCATTTTAAGGAAATTTCGTATATCTTGGCCTTTTCACATTTGGATATTGCGACCAATGAATGAATATTTATGTATATTTTAAATATTTCTTCTAACTTATAAAACCATCAATTCCTGGCACAAATTCCGTATTCTGAGTGAAGATTAGTATTTTCCCCTTTGTCTTTTACACTTTTGACCTTGACATATTTGAGATGGAATTGAAGACTGAATTATTCCTTAAATCTATTTCGATGCCGGTTTCCTCTCATATATTCAGATGTCTGTGTTTGTTTTGTGTTAAAACCCTCCGTTACCCTCTCAAGACTGTGATAACACTGTTCAAAAATATTTTTGGCAGACAATTTATGACATTAGCTATCATAGACCCGGTTCATTCGACGCAACATAATTCTAACACTACTATAAATCAATGTCAAAAAAAGAAAAACATGTGTGAATCGGTATATATGTGTATAATAGAACTCCTGACTGATTGACGGCCAACGTATAAAGCTAAAAGCTAATATTTTGAACATCGTTTTCCTTTATAATGTAGACAACAGTTAAAGGACAGTTTTGGAAAATTTTAATTACGGAAATAGGTTTCCGTAATTTTTAATTTGTTTGTATCTAGTATATCGATCGTATATTAATGGTAAGAATGTCGTTGTTATTAATTTTTGTTTAAGTT